>JAQFYU010002244.1:0-12359 GCA_034694905.1 Ceratophysella granulata
TTTCCAGGGCATTGGCCAACGGTAATGCTGTTGACAGAAGTTGTTGTGTGACAGATAGAGTTTGGGATAGAGGGAGTTTGTGATAGAGGGAGTGATCTACGTATTGTCGTGATTATTAAAGTGGATGTTCTCAAGTAATTTAATTTTACCATTTCAATTCCAGCATGAGAAATAGCAACGGTTCCATCTGTGGCATATGCTACCACAGACGCTTGAAACTTCCCGGGGAAGTAGTCTATTGCATGTCTCAGTGGAACAATAGACATGCCACGTTTTGTCCAGCGATTATCCTTTGAATAAATGATTCACGATTGATTGAAGATACTTTGAAGCATCATTGAAAGTAAAGCTTTACAAGGTGCAACATACCTCGTTGAATTTTTTCACCAACTCCTTTCGCCGGTCATAATCCGCGGTAGACTTCATTTCCTCAACCATTCTTGGTATCAAATTTTCCACGTCAAACGTGACCACCTTAGTTGGTTCCATAATGTCACCAATCAACATAGGATCTCCTTGCTTCAGTAAGTTTGCCATTCGAACTTCCAATGGGTCTCTACCCAAAGTTTGTGCAATGTGTTCCATGATGTATTCTATGATTGCTGTTCCTTGAACACTTCCTGCAAATGAAAAATTGAAAATGAGTTCAGTCACTCGAATAAAATTACCGTCCTGACCATTCGTAATGTGAGCCTTCAAAGAATTCCGGTTTCCTACCTGGTGCCCTGCAAAATAGTAATAAATATCATTGTTAATTTTTCAATCCGCAACCTCAACACGCGGATATAGTAATTATGACAACCTTGTGGAAGTATTCGCAGGTGTATTTGAAGTGAAGAAGCCAGGTTTGACTTCCCAGCCAACTGCATCGTAGGCATTCTGCATAAAGAAAGCTGCAAACATGGATGTTGCTTCATTGGGTGAATATCCCGTGTCACAGAATAGTTCAGATTTGAGGCTTCCTATTTTTCCAACATCATCAAATCCGGCCTGTAAAAAGATTCAAACTGCATTATACGGAATTCCTGGCAGACATAATGGTAAAAATAGAATAGCATGAACATACCTCATATCGCATCAAATATGGGAATCGCTTCCCCATCATGCGCATATTGGTTTCCATATCCATTGCAACTCGAACAGGTCGTTTGGTCGCGTTTGCGGCAACAGCACATCCGGCTGCAGCGAAAGTGGCACGAATAATTTTTCCACCGAAACCTCCACCCAGCCGTTTCACTTGCACATTGATGCTGCAGAATTTTTATACACAACTCAGTTGGATTAGGCTACAATCAGAGCTGGTTGTACGGTGTATGATTTTATCGTTTTCTAACCGATTACTCTGGATGCCCAATACGTCAGCAAGAGTTATTTGCGTATGGTCCATCCACTGAGTAGCGGAAAATACATCCATTCCATCTTCGGTTGGAACACAGAGGCAGCTTTGAGTCTCCATGTACTGATTAAAATATTCAAAGTTACATTATCTGAACCTAAATATGGTCCTGTATTCAAAACTGCATTTAGGCTACAGAAACCTACTTTAAAAAGGCAACACTACGCGGTTCCTTAATTTTCTCAGGTAAAATAGCAAATCTGAGCGTATACAAGTAGCGTATATAACATATTTGCAAATCTAACGTGTATGCACGGTAATCGTTCTCCATTTTGTAAAATTCCACCATCGGAACCGGAAACTCGATAGATTTTACAATAAGTTTCACAGGAAATATATACCGAGTGGGGAAGATTCCAATATTTTCAGATTATTGCAGCTTAAGAGAATAGTTTAAAGTCATTCAATGAAACATAATTACAAGAAGTTCAGTGTCTTGCTCAGATCGTAGATATATACAAAGGAGAAGACTATGATCGTATTCGGCCTGTGTTTTTAAGCTATCGCATTACGTAATGATATTGGCTTCCAATGCGGAATTCTCCTTTGATGTTATGCTTTCCAGCTTCAGCCGGCTTCTGGCTGGTAAAAGTGCCCATATAGTGTTGATTCAGCGTTCCATCCGCCTCGGCTGCCTTGAGGGCTTCGCCAATGTCGACAACTGGTTTAGTGACATTTTCATATGTCGCCTTTACGAGTTTCGCTGCCTGTTCGGCTACATCTCGAGTCTCAGCTAAAAGCATTCCAATGGGTTGTCCATGGTAAGATACTTTATCCGCAACAAACACCTAGAAAATACACCAATGACAAATTTTAAAGTATATCGAGTTAAAATAAGTTGGTTCATGTGAAAATTGGTTCTACCGGTTCAGCCACAATGGTAGGAAAGAAGAAGTACTTCATATAATTGTTGGATCCAGGAATGTCCTTCGCTGTTACAAATTGAACAACACCGGGAATTTTCAAAGCTTCAGATGCGTCAATATTTTTCAAATCTCCACATGGAATATCAGCCAAAACATAAACCCCGAAAAGTTCTCCATCTCGGTGCACGATGTCGTTCACGTATTCGGCTTCGCCTGTAAGCACAAGTCAGTCATTTGCTAATATATAGAATTTCACCAAAAAGCGTGTCTGTACAAAATTGCAAAATTCACTTTTGTAAATTCTTCGAGTAGCAAACCAAAATAAACTGTTAACTTTATGGGATCAAATATTTTGTAGCTCTTGTTACTATTGGGTTACACATTAAATTTATTTTTACCGGAAACTTGTGCTGTAGCTTCTAATTTGGGAATCGCCTTGTACAAAGACTTTTCGCTCACTTCAGTGTCAAAACTTTGCTGGCCAGAGCTGCTGAAGCGTTCCATGTCAACAGCACCAGATCGGAGTTTGGTGCAGGTCTTACCCCCGACAATTCCCAAGATAACCTTTGAACACAGATTTATTGTAAAAGTTGTCTTTAAAACAATTAATATTTTAAACATAATTCAGTACATACCTTGTAGAGCAAAGATTTGGTTAACTGCTTTCTATATTTGGGATTTGCTTCAGGTGGACAAATGTCTGGCTGAATCTCCTTGTCTAATGTTTCCAATGCACCTTGAATAACTTTCTCATCTAACAAGCTTTTGTTTTCCAAAAATGATTCAGTAGCCGATGCATGGATCTGGATAATTAGAAGTTAAATGACAAAATGCAAGCATTTGCGTAATTAGGTGTGCAAGCATTAGAGCCACTTACGAATTTCGGATTAATACCACCGTAGACAATACGCGGCTTTTCTGTGACAGTAGATGTTGAGTCCGTCTTAATAAGAAATCCTGCGTTGACGTACGCATGTGCATTTTGGAATCGACGAGTAATCTGCGTATTATATCATTTTAATTTTGTATTAAAAAACTTTCAACAGAAAAAAAAATCGCGGTATTTTTGTAAATCGATAAATGTGATTCCAATTAATAATATCCAGATAATATAAGTAAATGTGACGTAAATAGGCTAATATTTTGTAATGTATTGTTTAAGGGTAAAAAGTATATTTCAGGATAGGATCAATTAAACAACTTTGTGCTTCAATTCTATAAAAATAGCTGCAGAATTTACCTTGAAACTTCTAAACGTGTAGCCCTGTCTTTTTGGGAAACGGATGGAAACCAAGATTTTCCCATTCATGTCAATGTCAAGAAAGTCACTAATCGTAAACCATTTTCCAGCATTTCCGTCTCCAGCTGCAAGGAAACTAAAAGTTAGCACTATGAAAGCTAGCCTCCGAGCACAATAACTTACCGAAACATATTTCTGCTCCAACTGTTTCAAGGAGCATGAAAATATCGGACGGAAATTCATGACGCTTGTGTTTAGTCATCAAGTTTCCAGCAAGTGTTCCGTTCTGTTCAAATATATTTCAATTTCCAAGAAGGTCCTCTGATGCAACTTAGTTGAGTAGATATGGTCACTGACTTACGTTTCGCACAGGAACGTTAGCGACTCTCTCAATATGTTTGCTAATACGAGCCGTGTACTCAAATCCGACGGCAGTCGCTGCAGTCTTCAATATTGAAATTGCTTGGGTCAAAGTTGTTCCGGCGCCAAGACTAACGAACGAATCCGTGATGGATAGTTTGTGAAGTTCAGCGACATTGTTTATGTCAATGAAGACTTGGTATGGAACTTCATCGCGATAAACGCCTGTGAACATAGGTATGTTGGTAATCTCGTATTTAATGATTTTTACACTTAATAATTTGCATGTAACGTAAATATCTTAATCCATATAAAAGCTCACCAGATGCCGTATTTCCTGCCACGAAGCGATATTTGAGTCCTTCTCGTTTACATTTCTGGAGTGCGACAAAAATATTTTCCAAATTGGTTGCAACTACCCATGTCACACCACTGCGCAATTCCAATGCGACAGTTGGACAATTCCCTGCAGATTTGGCAGAACAACATCCACCATTTTGAATTCCATTCGTCCCGTTGCTATGGTGTCCATTGGTAACAGCGTTAGGGCAACTCCCACAGTCCTGATATAACAATTAAAAATGAGTTTCTTAATTCGTTGGTTATAAAATAGATTTTGGAAGTAGAAGGGTTAAAATAAAGTTGTCCTAATTACCTCGATATCATCGCATTTTCTCCGAATATGTTCCGGAGCGTCTACAGCCATTGATTTGAATGCATCCAGAATAGGTCGGTAACCCGTGCATCGACAAATGTTCCCATCAAAACTATCTTCTACATCTTTAACAGTTACCTTTCCTTTTCCCTTGGATTCCAGCAGACTGTGAAAACATTGGGTTAGCCGTGTATCATTGATATGTGGAATTTTTATTTGAAAGATTAGGTAATAATTTACCTGTTCATGCTCATAACCATTCCAGGTGAACAGAACCCGCACTGAGTTCCATGAAAATTAACAAGTCGATTTTGTGCGACAGAGAGGCCATCTTTTTTATTGCCAAGGTCTTCAACTGTGGAAATGTTCCAACCGTTGCAACTGAAAACTGGTGTCAGACACTGTAAATACCCAAGCTTGAGTTAATTATAAGTCTGATTTCAGCTTCATTTCATCGGTAAACAATTTTCCAATTCCCATCGGAATAGATTTGAAAATATTTACCCCGAGAGGGAGCTTAACTCTAAAATTGATCTATTCCGCAGTGTGATATGTACTTGACTACCCAGATTGTTAGTCTGTGCTCCGCCATAGCCACGTGACTCACAGCATGTTCTACGCCGTGCTAAATAAATGACGCCAATTCAAATCCCCCCAATTCAGAACTACAAAACTTCTGCTGTTGATGCTGTTCTTCATAAATAGTAAATCATACATTGTGGAAGGCGCTGTCATAGCAACAAACTGCAGCGGTAAATAAATTGGTTTCTAAAGTTATTAGTTTGAGCTTTTTAGTGAATCGATCGGTATTTAATGGAAAAATTGTTTTTATTTGGAGATATGATTTTACGCACAGAGTTCTGAAATCTTGCCCTTCTGTACAACCGACCAAGGCAAGATATGCCGCTTCAAAACTCTGTGATTTTACGCTACTAGTTGTCCCGATTGTATCCATACGTAACCCGCTTAATTATTTGGATGCATAACTTTGTCGTGATTAAATTTGTCTACCAGTATTCAAGATGTGCGCAAAATACTGGTTACAAGGACTTTCTAAAAAAGGAAACATCGAACCACTCATGAGCTCAACGTGAATGACTCAACAATCAACACCAACAATGATTCATGGGAAACAGAAAACAGAAGAAAGAAACTGACAATTATTTTTTTATTATTAATATTTCAATTGGCTCCCTCTCAGCCAGCCGTGCTCATCCATAAAATTCAGTACTTATCCTAAATGGCTCTTGTGCTTGTGTGAAGTGTGTTGGATGATTTAGCAAATTCTCATCTCTCATCCATGGAAAACACGCAATAATGATTGGCATGTGACTTAATTGCTATGTCTACTGTCTACTCTGTATTTACCGAATTCACGGCCTTGACAACGCTTTTCCCAGTTAATGGATCCTTGGTTCTTGCTGTAACGACGCAAGCTCCACAGCCGCCTTCTCGACACATAGATTTGGTTCCTTTCAAATTCGCAACATCACGAATGAAGTCCACCAGTAACGATCGAGGTCCAATGTTTCCCGAACTGGCATTAACTAATTTGGCAAATAGAATAGATTCGTGATTGCCAAGTATGCCGTTTCAGCATAGGTAATAAATTTTATGTTAGCATATTCTTACGATTGAAAGCCTTTCCGTTGATCTGGAAGCTAATTGTTTCTCCCTCGCTGTTAAAATAAAACGTTTGAAATTACTATTGTGAAGCAAACTAGCCGCTGAAATTGGTTTCGATTTGCGAGTTACACTAGGTAGCAACCCAAAAAAATTTTTTTTTGATGGTCCACAACCATTTCGTTTGAAATTTAAAATTCAAGAAATGGAAGATACTTCGCATAAGTGCATAACAATAAACAAGTTATGGTTTGAAGATTTGCATGCATTTAGTTCGGCATTATTGGTCCATTTAAAATATTTTAGTGTTTTATTTAGTGAATATTTCTTCGTGTTTTATGAGGAAACCTTCCATGGATTGACAAATAGTGGCAATATTGAAGTATTTCTGACTCTATTTGTCCAACAATTTGGCATTAATACATTATTGTATAAATGAATTGCATCCGAGTTAGCATATTTTTTGCAAATGAAGACTATGAATACAAAATTACTATTATATTAAATATAAATATCGTACTAATGCTACTACAACCGGAAGGCGTCAAGATTTTTTAAATTCATATTTTGAAAAAAAAACATGCTAAGCCTTCCCGGTGTTGATTTAAGCGTCGAAAAACAAAAGCAAAATCCACATTTCATGCAGTTCACAAATCCGCAAAGGAAATTGCACAAGTGTATGTTTAACGGGATCTACTCGTTTTTAAAACGTTTCATTACTATTAAAATTGGCTATATTCAAAATTGAAGATGATTTAAAGCCAAACTTGGTTTTCCAATGTTTTCGGACACTAACTAATTAGATTTTACGTATTAATGAGGACTTACCCTTTTCCCATGATGAGAAATGACAAATTCTCAGCCGAAATTCATTCACAATAGTACAAAGTCTCTGAGTCTTGACCCAATAGCGTCAGTCAGGCTTTTTCGACGCACTCACCAACTTGTTAACTGAAGAGCAGATATTACGTTCTATAAAATCCGATATCACATTTTACGACTTTCAAACAATAGAGATTCGATAGGCTAAGTGCAATTTGTTGTTTGACACGAGTTTGATCGGAGAAACAAGAGTATGAATTAGTGGCGTCGTCGGTGTCACAAAAAAATACTATTACTGATATTAATTAATGTCCATATATTTAACACAATATAATTACCTGATGACAACGGCAACTGAAATAAGAAACTTTTTGAACTAAACAAATACAACGCCTTCTTCGCTGGCTGGATGAAAAAAAAAAGCCGGTTATGATGAAGTTTTTTTGCTTATTGAATTACAAAGAGTAAATGGAATTGTGTCTGGTGTCGGGTTTCGGGTTTACAGTCTTTGGATACGAAACAATCCGGCGTTTCCTACTTGTCAGCACTCAGCCGAAACCGAGACTACACACATCACGTGCAAAACTATGCTGATTATATTCACCATTCAAAGATATTGGTAATGCTATAATATAAAACGCTTGTCATTCTGAATGACGAATATGATTCTAAATTCTAACCCACTTATACGCGAGCTCGAGAGTTCCTAAATACATCCCTCTTTCGCAGTACCCGACGTAAGTAATTACTGATGAAGGGCAAATGAGTCGTTACTAGTAGACATATTTCACAAATTCATAAACGAAATATTATATAATCCAGCGTGCAAAAATAATTTCCCTTAAAAAACTATCTTCCTCGTAGAAATACAATATAGGCCGCAGAACACAATACACAATGCCACCTCGAGCATCTCATCAATCATAAATCATAACCATATCGTGTACCATGTTCCTTCCACTCGACCTTGCGATGTTGTTTATCGTCATTGCCACGCTTCATTCACGCTACTGGAAGTTGGGAATTGCATATCTTCAAAAAAAAATTCCCCGGCTAATCGAAATAAGCGTGTGGTACCCATTGATGGGCACTTGGTAGGCCCTCCGTCCCTCAGCCCTCCGACCAAGCTTAGGCCCTCCGGCCCTCAAGCCCTCCGACATTTCGACCACAATGAGCTTCTGGAGGGCCGGAGGGCCATTTCCCTATCTCTTATGTGTTAAAGTTGAAAGACTGGCCCTCCGCCCCTCCGACTCGAGTTAGGCCCTCCGGCCCTCCAGCCCTCCGGTTCAGCTTAGGCCCTCCAGCCCTCCGGCCGGAGGGCCACATGCCCATCTATGGTGGTACCTATGTATGCATATTTGCATTATCACTCAATTGGAATTGGCTTAAAAGACGTATACATAGGCGTAATTAAATTACGAGTACTACCTAACACATTCCAAGTTCCAAGGCTCAAAAAATAATCAGCGTGCATATTTCTCCAGAAAAGAACAACTCTCGTGCTTTTTTACTTACAGCTCTTTTCAAATTGACCGTGGCCGTGGAAGCTCTGTATAAGCTTGGAAGCTTACCAAGTTACGTCTAGCAGGTATTATTACGAATATACAAAATGAGTAGTAGGTCGTTTTACATTGTTTCGTTAAAGCAAAAAAATCGCACGAGTTTTTTTAGCACCTAGCTTTAACATTTTCAGTGTGTACAATAATTGTAATCAGTAAAATCATCACATATTTGTCAGTGGTCTTTAGTTCGATATGCTCGTGTAGATTAAATCGATTAGCTTTCAGTCGTTCGAAATTAAAAGCCGCACTGTGGCACTCATTCGGATGTTCATTCGGCAAAGATCAACACAAACTTCATTGTAACCACCGGTTACTGGATGTGGTGCCGTTTTTCGATTTTTGAACGTCCATAAGAGTGGGACTTTTTTTTCAAAATGTTGTCATAAATCAGAATAGTTAGTTGAGAAAAGTTTGATTTATTCTCCATGAATCCTTTAATGAACCAAGTTTTCAGATTTTTTCAAAAGGACGATACAATCGTAGACTCACCCTGCATTTTAATGGATGCTAAAATCGGAATAAGTCACGCACAATGTTGGTAAAATGCCAAGACGGTGCAAGATTTGATTGAAGTTACAGTGTGCTTGTACAATGGAATATTTGAATTGAGCACTTCCAAAGAATTCTCTCCATTTTGTTTGTTTTTCATATGAATATTGGTATGATACAGCTGCTATGGCAACTTCTATGTATGTATCCATCTGTTGTGGCGTTCATTTCATAGCCGATGACATGACCTCAGTATTGCGCAAAACAATTAATTTCAGAATTCATTCAAAATTCCCAGAATTCGTCACAAAATATATGCTAATCGTAATCTTGATCTTCATATGGGCGTAAGCGGTTAGACTCCATACCAGATGTAAACTAATTTTTATGAATACTAGAAGAGCTTATATTTAAACTGTTTCCCAGTTTGTATAAATCTGCACTCTGGCCTGGAATAACTGAGAACAGAGGATACTTATATATTTCGCTAAAAATATAACCACGGAAAGTAGCTCGAGAATTTTCCCCCGGATTTTCGATTATAATCAACGAGAATTTTTATGAGTTTACATTTACACTTAAAATTTACAGTTTACAAGCTTCAATTTTTATTCCGTGACACCAATACAAAATCAACAAACCAGTCATCTTGTTTGAAACATGACAAAGACAACTTCCCATGTGTTTGGAGTAATCAGTCATCATAAATAGCTACATTTGTATTCGATTCGGATTTTTTTAAACATAATTTCTGTTAGCACTTTACATTATTGATGAAAAAGCCACACTTAATTAATTTGCTGGATCTTGCAGCAAGTTTAATTATGTTTGTACAAAGAACACTGATGCAATTGCAATGACAAAATTTGTTCAAAGCGTGACATTAGTTTCCACTTATACAGCTTGTTTTGAAATGTTTACTATTTATTATAAGCTTAAATTCATCTCAAGAGAGGCCCAAAATGCTATCCAAGATGATCGACCTTCAAAATGATTTTGTATATCACACATAGTGCATCTGCATATCTGTTTTTAGCTTCGTTGGATGTACCAACAAGGTCATTCATTTCATAACTCATCATCATCACACATGAGGTGACAAAAACGAAGATAAATCCTGACGGGCAACTTGGATGGACCCGAGGCTCGGCTGGGACTAATTTGCAATGGCTTTATCTAGGAAGGATCGTTTCTTCAAAAATTCTTACTATATGTAGCTACTAGCTGGCCCCTTAATCAGTGCAAGGCACTAACATATGTATTGAATTGAAATTGAATTTGCCATTATACTTCATTCAGTGAATCTTCTAAAGTTACAAGTTTGAATATAGCCATTACATTAATATATTTAATTTATAACTAGCTATATTGCCTACTATTTAGAATTATTTTCATACTATTATGCTGGTTTTTAAGCAAATCATGGCAAAACAACTTAAATAAAATAGACTATAACATAATGTGTCCAAGGGATTATTTAACAAAGGTATCCTTCGATTCTCAAGGCAAATGATTATTTCGGTACTTTTTCAATTATACCAACCCAGTATATCTCCCTTGCTCATATCTGCCTGGATCATCCATGTTTAAAATGAAAGTAGAAGAGTAATTATATAGTCTAGAATGAAATTCAAAATCAGAAGGAACAATGGCTTCGTCACAACAAATAAGTAGCCGACGCGAAATACAATTGGCGAGCACGCTTTGAAAACATTTTTCTTCATCCTATACAAAACTTTATAGTTCACGTCAACAGAATTCGGGCGAAAGAGTTCCCTAAATGCTTGAGAAGCTTCTGTTGTTCTCCAAGTCAGTCTTAACGTAAACCAAGAACCAATGATAATTATCAAGCACAATTGAACTCCTCCAGCAGTTGCATAGAACCCGATTCTAGCGTTGAGTCGGATTATAATGTAGACTAATGAAATCAAAAGGGTAAGTCCAACAACGATAAGCGGAGGAAGGATTCCGTTGATCAGCTCCATTCCATGCTTGTGAAGAATTTGCAATGCTCTGTACTGAACCATGTACTGATCCCGATTTTGGTTGCACTTCGCTGAACTACAACGTATTCCATATACTGAGAATTAGATCAAAATTTGCAAGCATTTCTCAGATCAGATATTTCCTGGGCAACTAAGTTACTTCGTCGCGCAATTTTTCAACGCTGCGAGAGTTTATCACGCTCACTTCATCGCGGCCTTCTTTCATCTCCGTTCTTTCATATCGCGACTACCGATCATCGCCAGCCAATTTAATCTCGCGACATTTCATCGCCTCAAATTAGAGAAGTACATAAGTTATAACAATATTCCCTATACTCTTCAGCTTTCGACTCTCATTCCCAATATAAAGTATCATCGGTTGTAGAACTTGATTGGCTTCCATTTTGGCGCGTGCGGATGCACTTGCCGTTGGCTGGATGCCCTAAAAATTGCGACTGGCCAATGAGTTATACAACTGCTTTGTCAATTATAATTTGTTTCTTATTCCCCATACATACACAACGGCTCATACGTAGCAGCGAGAGTATTTTGTTGATTCCTTGTAGAATAATACTGGAGACCGCGATGAAGTGGGCGCGATGAAGTGTCGTAAATTCATTTTCATGGATGGAAGTACAACATGGGAACATGGGATGTTTAGGAACAACACCAGCGCAAAAATATTTTTTTTTGATTCAACTTTGACTTTTGAACATAAGATAAGAGCATAAAAACAAGTGTCGAAAAAGACACGAAATATACCTTCGCGGCGCACTAAAAAGTATTTAAACAAGTTTTATTATCTGCATATGAAAATTCAACATTTATAATTGGCTAGTCCACGAAGGAGCGGCTATATGAACATGTTAATACCATTTTTGCAGCATGCTTTGATTTTATGTTGTGTTGTGTCCAGATGCAATCGAGGAGAAACAGTACTTCAAGAAACTACTAGCAATCAAATCGTTTAATTTTGTGTATTTTACGAGCAATCTGCAGAGTTGGTCTTTGTGCACTATACTGAGTTGCTAATTCATAATTTATTCAAGTCGCTACATCTGTTAATAAATTTATAAGTGTAAGGAATTAATTCCTGAAACATTGAATACTACATGCAGAGAGATGCATGATTGACAAATGAGAAGCTAATTATGTTAGCTCGCTAATACTGCCATTACCAATGCTTATGAGTTTATGTTTTTTTAAAGAGTAGATAGGCTAAATCACCGGATCCTCAAATCGAATTGTGGCACTCATTGTGGTAACATTCCATGACTTGTGATATCGGATGCTATCTAAATCTTGATTGGTTGAGCATGTTCATATACCCGCTCCTTCGTGGACTAGCCAATTATAAATGT
>JAQFYU010002245.1:0-12358 GCA_034694905.1 Ceratophysella granulata
TCCATGGGTAGGGCTTTAATTTGACCTTTTGACCTGCCGCATTGCTTTAGTAGCCATTAGCCATCTCTTTTATCAGTAGCATTGGTGAGTTCTTTTATGTTAATATGTTGGCTATTGTAGGACCGTTGTGTTAGTAACTCTTTAGGTTGGTCTCATTTACCAGTTTATACTGTTTATTTGTCCTAATATGTACAAATAATGTCTGCTGCCTTATCTAATCAAATGGTAAATTCAAATAGAAAATGTTCGTTAACTATTCCACAAATTCACCCATCGTCCAGAGACTGGGGAAAAAATTGAGAAATTCCTTTTTTTCTTTATTCCGACGACGGACAGAAGACTTTAGAAGTTTAAAAATGTGTGTGGTGTCAAGCTTTACAGTTTCCCATCCGACTGACCCAAATGAATGTTCTAGAAAATCAAAGCTTTTGAGGTATCCTGCACATTAGTGCGTTAACACTAATTAGGGAAAACTTTTCTGTAGCAGTAAAATATTCATCCCAGTAAAAGCGAATGGTAAAATCCTTTTTTTCACATGTGGAAGTTGATAAATGCAAGTTAGGTTAGGTATTAAAATATAGCAAGCAGTTAAAAATATGAAATCTATTCGAGCATAGCAATATCCAAACTATGTATTTGAAGATTTTTAATAAATTATAAACTACAAATAGTGCCAAAGCTAATTTTTACTGCCGCAGTAATTACAATTCAACAAGTAATTTGTTCGTGCTGAAAACTGCACAATTTGAACACGTTTTAAACAAATTTCAATAAGTCAGCATTTTTGCGCGTGCAATGTTTAGATTAAGGATTAATTAAGACAAACCTAGTCCACGTCCACAACATTGATCACTAAAGACAACCTACGCGAATACCTAAAATTTGAAGAATATGTATATTCCAACTGGTACGAGTCGTTTCTACTATGCTGCATTTATTTGCATTTCTTGACGCCGATTGGAAAACTTCAGAAACATTTACTTCAAGAATTGATCATATCTCCATGCAGTTTCTCAACTTACACGTCGAATATAATGAATGTTCAACTACTGTTGACTTGATTCTGACCCAATCTACCTTGATTCTATTGTATAAACAGGAAGTGTTAAATTCTATTGTAAATTACGCCTAATAATTAGTAGCTAATTCGTGCGAGTATCAATTTTCAATATAAATGTGCCTTATGGCCGCTTAGGTCAGGTGAACGAAGCAATCAACTTTTTATCCTCGATTTAACGCCGAATGAAAATATAGAAACACAAAAGGTGCTGTCTCCAAACAGTTGTAAAATGAAACATGTACATAGTTTGGAGTAGCGTTCGTACGTAAATAACGTACCTCATGCATGTACACTGTATTTTGCAAATCTGATGCGTTCTGCAGCTAATTTGATGAAGTTCATCTGAATTTTTGTTTCAGATTATGCATTCGAGCAGTTATTTCGAAAACTACGAATGTTCTATTCTCTGAGTAGCTCGATGCCATTTTGCAGCTGAATCTATAGTCTCAATTTGGAAACATCCCGATTTGGAACTCATTCTCTAATTTTACTAGAACCGGTTCGATATTGACTGTGAGCAGGTCTGTCTATTATGTGTACGTTCCACCTACGAGTTCAGTCCACTTGAGCCGGTTAGGGAATCACCTGGTCCGGAATAAAGGATCTTTGTTCTTCTCCATAACCGCCTGGAGCCCTTGCCTTTGAAATAACCTAGTCCCCGTGTGTCATGCCTGACTGTGCATGAGCTATGCTTTCACACTTCCAGCATCATCATCATCTCTCCAAGAAGAATGGGAAGTGGTGAGCAGAAGGCTGTTCGGAGAGTACACGAAGGGATCACAATAAACAGAAATATTCTCTATTAAATCGAATAATTTGTACTCGAGTGCTCGCTCCTGTCAGACTTCAGACTCTTCTCTGGCTTCTGCAGCCTCCTTTGCCCGATCTCTATTCAGCATTTACGCTTTACAGCTCGGAAGAAGATGATGGGTTACTTTTTTTGATCTTCATCATGTCATCATCATGGCCTGGGTACCTAACCTCCATGCTTAGTTTCATCTTCCTTAGTCTGACCAAAAACAGATCCCAATTTGAACTCGTGGGAGCTTATGGAAGGAATACCATTTTGAATTACTGAATTTTGTTGAATTTTCAGTCACAGCATGAGTGAAAGGCTCGAATGCACTAAATTTTTGAGTAATATCAAATTAAAATAAATTCGCGAAAATATGTGGAGTTCAATAAGATTTTACTAAAATCTAAAAACCGACAAAATGTTTTGAATATAAAACCAATGCAAAAAAGACAAAAATATGCTTAAAACTCCAATATACAATAGGCATCAAAATTATATTTAAAAAAGCAAAATGTGAATATACGTTAAAATAAAACTTTAAGATATGAGCAGTATAACACTTGGAAATTAATTACCTACTAATTTGCTTACCTCCATTAATTAGATCTCAACCTAGAATTTATGCCTTTTGTTTTTAAACATAAATAGCTTCACATATGAATTTCCGTTCGGCGTTGAGAAAATATAAATATACATATATATATGTTTCTAAATTTAGTACTGCATATCGGCGTTAAAGCTCTCAAAATATTGCCAGTTTACACTAACCCCAATTTTTATCATAATTTGGATGGCATTCTAATTTCTGCTTAATGTTTTTGAAGTAAAATTCGGGGATCCGGATCCGAGCTGTCAGGAGCAGAATTTGAATGTGAAGGATGATATCCCATTTCCCATATCCTGTCCTGCCCAGACTCCGACTCAACCCATTAAATAACCCATCTAAATAGAAATTGGAAGACACCTAGTATCCCAATACATAAAACATCCCTTCATTTCAGAATGGAGCAAGTGAGATGCGGACTCTACTCTCTGGTAAACGCTTTGATAATAGAAATGAAGAGTGAAACAAACCCCGACGCTAGGAATCGGGTTCTTTTGTTCCAAAAAAGGGATTTAGGAAAGTACAACTTTTTTTCTGCCTCTGGAGTCCCAGCAGATTCTCTTTTCAGTTCTTCACTTAGCTTCCTTCAATAGTGTATGGGAGATCCTAGGGATGTTTCCTACATAAACAGAAACATATGGTGACTACATGGGCTCAGGACCGGTGTGGAGCTTCTCAAAGCGGATAATCCCGTGATGGAAGAAATCTGAACCTGGAGCTTAGTACTTTTGCGTTCTAGAGCTCCAAGCACTTGGTGCTCGGATGAATTGGTGGAACGTAGTTTGACAGAAGCCTAGTATCTCAAATTGCAAGAAATTCAGATGAGAATTGATCAGTATTGTTTTTAGTAGTAATTGTTTTGTCAAGTCTTGGATTTTTTTGAGAATTAAATTATTAATTGTTCAAATTTGCCAATTTCGCAGTGACATTTGCATTTTTCCTGCTTTGGATATACGGCTGCTCAGATTTTGCCAATTTGATCTGACATAAGGATCTTCCGCGTGCAAATGTGGCTGCGGCATCCTCGAATTTGAATAGCGGATAGTCAATGAGCTAAAAATTATGTCACAATTTCGTCGGCATTTCATTGTATAAATTTGCAAAAAATGCACTGATTTTAAGTGGAAGTTCAATAAAACAAATTATCAATTATTCTTTGATATTGTGAAACGTCTGTCAAGTAGCGTATAGCCAATGAGTAACTGTCGTACAATATTTGAATAATCACTTTCCAATTTAACTTATAATTTACACATCTAGTTTATATAAACTTTCAAGTCTATTTTCATTCGGCGTTGAGGATGGATTTATATTTATTTTTATAATTTCAAGTACGACACATCGGTCAAAGAGCTTCAAGGCGCTGAAAATATTTCAATTTATGACAAAAAAATTTGTCACAATTTCGTTGACATTTCAATTTTTTAATTAAGCTTTTGTATTGTGAAACGTCTAGTAGCGGATAGCCAATGGAGCTACATTTTTTCACTAAATTTGAATAATTACAAATTGTAATTGACTCGTCCAATTCTTATAGAATTTCAAACTTATTTTCATTCGGCGTTGAGGATAAATATATAAATATATATTATACAAATGTCAAATACTATACATTCGGCCGTTCGGCGTTCAGGCGCTCAAAATGAAATAAATTAGTCAATTTACGAAAAAAGATTCTTTCATAGTTTCGTTAAAATTTTTAATTTTTGAATTAATCTTTGTAATATGAATTTCCGATAGCTTTTGGGTACAAAACTCGAAACCGAAGGAAATTCAACACTTTTTTCAATTCAACACCTCAAATTTTGTTTTCGAATTTACTCTATAATTTAAATTGCTGCTAATCAGATTTTGTGCACTGAAAGGATGGTTCTGATTTGACGTGTTCCCTTTGGAAAGAGTGCCCGAGCCCTTAGCCCAGTCTCCCGGTCCTGAGGATTCCCAACAAATAGGCAATTTTCACAAGTTGTTAAAAGAGACTAGCAGGTTGGCTTTTATTGGTTGGTTTGTTCCAGATTCGAGACACAGACACTTGACTCTGAACCTAATGAGATGTTATACTTGACTCGGCGGAGATGAGCTGTTAAAAATTAGGCCTTTGGATCATTCAAACGTCATGGGAAATTTTTTAAGCGTGCAACATTTAGTAGTTAAAAGACGAAATGCAATGCCACCAAAACGTAGATTGAAGTTTGAAAATCATAGTTGCGTTGTGAATTGTGAACTGGACATGTTGCTCCTGTTGTTGTATGTTGTGGGTACACACAAGACTATCCCCTAAAAAATCCAAGGGTCCACTGAAAAACTGATCTGAAGGGTATTTCCTTTGTTTTCTTACAAACCCGTATTTTCTTCATCTTCCATGTCTCAACTTGTTCGGATGAAAGATGGAACAGAAGTTCAAGCTGCTCGGTCGGTTTTTGAGGTTCTGTTCAGATTTCTATCGACCAAAGATTTGGGCATCTTGAGAGGCCGTAGGAGGGTGACTTGGACCTTTAAGGGCTTTAACACTTTAAGAAATCCCTTCAAAACTGCTAGCAGTACATCCAGAGCCCTTTAAACAGAATAGTGAACCATTTACTTGTCTGTTGGATTGGATATATGAACTAAAGTGATGCACTCCGTTTGTACCAAAGAACACGTCGTAGGGATTTGAGCGGATTTGGTACCTAGCTTATGGGCTGAACCCGATAACTGATTTACTGATCCAGAGAACATAATATGAAGATATTCATCCTTCTCAAAAAACAAGAGGAGCATCACAGGATAACACAGATCCTTTGTTTATAAAGGAGTATACAGAGATTAGGCTGATGTAATCTGGAATCTTAACCATGACTTTAATTTTTTCCGGTTTGGAGGAGGGGGAATAGAACAAGAGATTAATGCAATGCAAATGCAAGGCTAATGTTGTCATAGTAACGCTGTAGCTGTTAGGTTGCTCCTGGAATTTCAAATTGTTTCATCGCTTAATTTTAATTTGCTGTTTTCAACATTTTTTTTTTGCATTTTTACAATATGGATGACTTGATTTAATACCAACATCTACTTTCTCGCAATTTAAATGCCTATTTTTGAACTCTTTGCTTTACGCGCCTTTATGTTCCATGATTTTGTAAACTAACCTGCTTCAATATACCTATTTACAATTTACAAACTTTCACATCTTTTATCATTCGGCGTCGAGCTTTGAATATTATTGGCTACTTCTACGCTTGAACGGGAACAAGAGTTCAAGTAAATTAAAAGTCTTTCGTTAATCCAACTCATGCAATTACGGTATGTAAATTCGAGCCTTATATTTTCGCATACGGATTATATTTCACACTCCTCTGATTTTCCTAATTGAATTATAATAAATCTGTGAATTGATGAAAAAGGCGTGTTACCGGTTGCACAAGGTTCAATAGAAATTGGTACTCAATGACCTTAATTCAAGATTCAATCAAGATGGCTACGACAGATGCTACTCCCAAAATCCGGGATTTGAGTGTTAATAATAACCAGGTGAGATGCAGAGGACCGTGACAGAACACAGGTGGAAAGAAAGGGCCCAGCTAAACAAACGTCTTCCAAATTTGAAACCCTGGTTCATCCCTTACACCAGTTCTTCATGTTGATACACAACACATTTGGTATACGTCTCCGCTTCATCGAGATAGGATCTTAAGGACCTGTCATGCAACTCAAAATGAAATCCATTAAAAGACCGCACCGGTATACACGGACTGCCAAGCCCAGACCTGGCCGTGCCAGGTAGGGGAAGAAGATAATGGGTCTGCCGACCAAGGGAAGATCTCTGCCCAACATTAACCAATACATGGGCTGAGTCTCACAAACTTCCAGGGTGGCGCTTGGCATTTGGCAAATAAATGCCACTCAAAAAAGGTATTAGGACTCAAGGTGTGTGTGTGTGTTCTGTGCTCTATGCATGCAGCATGCAGTACGTTTCAAAATATACAGACCTCCATCACATGCAAGCAGCACCACCACCACCACTGAGCAACTTCAAAGAAAATTACAGGAAATTGGCTGAGGAAAGGCTGGGTACTTTCCTGTGCTGCATTTGGCATTTTCGAGGGTCATTTCAATTTTTCCGAGAATTCTTAGGAAATGTATATTTTTCAGGAATCTATACATGAAGTGAATTGGACTTTTCAAAGCAGATGCGAAAATAATATATAATACAATACAATATAGACAATATTGGAAATATTGCGAATTTTGTTAAATAGTTTAGCATTATTGAAAATTTCAAAATCTTAGTTGCTGATTTATTCAGACTGAAATTTCATGAAATCATGAGCAATTACAACACAACACAGTCTTTGCATTAAAAAAATATTTCGTACAGAAACCCTACGCAGCTTTAGTTTATTCAACTTCTACATTGTTCTGCGGCCATATTAGGAAATCAGGATTTGGTTCTTTTTCTTATATTTTTTAAATTTGATTTAAATGCATACGAATTCAAACATAAAATCGAAAAAGAAGGTTACGTGAATTTCGCTCAAATTACACTATTATTTTAAACTTTTTGTACAGTTGCTACAAAAATTGGATTCAAATTGGATGCGTTTTCGATACCCTTCCGAAAAACTGGACAACCGGCCCTGGTCTGAATCAAGGGCCAATTTTTCAAGGAAGAAACGTATAAAATGCAGTGTCACAATATATATTTAAGTCGTACAAGTATTTCCTCTCAATTCTTTGCTTAAATGTAATTCAGTGATGCTTGCCTACTAAGCGCGGTCAATGTTACACCTTGACTGATTTGATACAACAAATAAAACACCTATACTTGAGCGGAAACAATGAAATAACCCTCGTACCTTCTAGATACACGGTTTTTTACTCCAAACTTTTAACTATGATTTGTTACATGATGGGTTTAAGTTTAAGGGTTGAGTCGCCTTGTGTTCACTCTTCTTGCCCAGATTTTACAGTTCATGTTTTTTTTTTACTCAACCTCACATCTTTCTTCCCCTTCAGGTTTCTTTCGGTTCCCACGCTATTGTTTCAAGCTCCAACTCGGCACTTTGATCCGCCAACTTACTTGCACTCAAGAAAAGTCAGTTTTTTCGCATCCTCAGTCCACCTTCATTTATTTGGTGAAATCATAAAATCTTTGACTTTCTGTGGAGATAGCTATTCAAGTTTCAGGTAGCTCGTCAGATGTTCGGAATTCCTTCAACATTGTAGTTCCTAATGAATCACGGGCTTCGTTAAAGGACTAATAATGTATTCCATTATAAAAAATAAATCTGAAATAAAGAAATATATAGAAATATAAAAATTACTTTGATGCCGATTAATATATTGCAGAAAAGCGTGTTTAATTATAGATAACAGGTATTACAGATTCCTGTTTCCTGCTTGTCTATGTCTGAAGTTTTAAGCAATTTGCTGTCAATACATACACAAATAAAATATTTACTTCAAGGTCAAGGGCAAAGGTTCCGCAAAGTTCTGAATTTCAGTAAATTTTTCAGTTTTAAAATCATCAGTAGGTGGTCACTTTGTTAATAAAATTTAATATTTTTTTAATTGAATTCAGATTCTGTCACCTCTCATCCCATATTACCTGTCAATTGAAGCAAAATGTCAAAATTTGGTCAATTTTTGTTGTTTTCGGTCATTTGGAGGTCACGGAGTCATCCGACCAGGGCTAACTCTACTTTGTTTGCTGCATTGAGCCACTACGGACATTTTGGAGACCTCAAGTGAACATGTAGTTATGGTGATGCTGAAGGCAACATAGCATTGTGTTTGACTTTAATCGACCTTAATTAGCATTAATTGGCTTTTTAGACAAAAACGGTTTTAAATTCTGAAATTTTCTTGATTTTATTTTGCATTATTTTTGTATTTCTCGACGCCGAAGGGTAAAAAAGTCTAAACCTTGTCTAACGAAGTACTCGTTGTAATGTATTTTATAAATCTTTGATCTCTATCGTGTAGTGCAACATAATTTAAGACACCAGCCAAGCCACCACCGGGTACATTTCCCCTATCCACATGAAGAACAGGAGTAAGCAGTAAGCTCTTAATTAGGTGGGAAGCGGTACTGTAAAATCGCACTCTGAGCCTAACTGTGACATGTGACAATGACAAGCCTGTATTAATCACGTTGACAAATGGCAACAAAAACAAGATTTAATTCTGCAATCATGCAACCATATTCACTTGAAATGAAAAGCCTAGACCATGGACCAAAACCTGCTTGAACAGACGACTGCATACGGTGAATCGGGAAGCAGTCCATTGTTTCGTCCACGTCCACTGCTAACCTGGTCATTCCGCATTCACTCAAACCATTATTCGTACAAATTACAACCTCCGCCTGCAGTTGGGTGCAAGGCAAAAGACTCGAGACGAAACAGAAACCGAGTCATGCCAGGTTCGAGCCCACCATAATTATCATCAGGAGTATTGATCTCTGACTTTATAAAGTCCAGTTAGGCGTGCAAGACGAGTACTGTGCTAAAGGGCATGAAAAGGCGTGAACCATGTAGTCAAATCCCATTATCCCCCACAGATCAAAACAAAGACTCATTCCGGATTATGTAATCCAAAAAGCAGTAATCAAAAGAGGCCCACTGTCTCGGAGAAGGTCACAAAGCCATATTCCGAGACTTTAATTTGACCTGTAACCTACAATGATCGCACATCGCACATCCTCGGTAAAATTCATGACTCGTGTTTACGATGTAGCAAATTTTCATTCCATTATCCGTGATCTTAAGCAGCCGGATGACCGTCCGCTCCGAGTTGTTGGCAAATTGTGTCTGGTGCTTTATGGATGAGACAGAAATTAGGCGAGGCTGGCTGGGAGTAGGTCATGGTGGGTGTGGAAGCCTTCTATTGTCTCTCCTTTCAAATGGAGACAATTCGTCTGGGTTTGAAGGGTTTGTCTCTCCCTGGTCACTTGGACTCATTCTGTCTCCGAAACTGTCAAGGCCAGGCCAGGGAAGGAAGTTGACAGGCGGAGATAATCAAAAGTCCAATCCTTCCAGTCGGACTCAAGTCCGGATTACTCCCAAGCATTTTCACTCTAATCCACAAACTGAAATAAGCAAAATTGATTGCACGAAGATTACACAAGGCTTGGAGATACTTTATCACATTTGGACGGGCAAAATTGTGTTTTGGACCTTGTCATAAAAATATAAGTCTGGTTTGACAGTTTGAAAATAAATAAATATATAAATAAGTTATAAATGATAAAAACTAGCAAACAAGCTTAAGTTAAATACGCAAATCAAGACTGTAGCGACAATTTATCTATGTAAATATATCGTAATGTAAAGAATTGGCTATCAGCTGAAATTTAAAAGCAGTAGAATTTAGACATTAAACCATAGAAAAAGAATTAAAAGTTTTTTTTAAAAAAACCTATCCTTGACGTCGAACGAAAAAATATTTAAAAGAAGTTTTAAGAGGAACTGATGGCCTGGGAGTTTCAAATGGCCCTTCCAAATCTAATATTTGCACACACAAGAAATGCACTCAAGTTCATTGATGCGCAGAACTCTGCAATATATTGCAGCTGCATAGTGCATTTCCGACTGCCCGAGACGCTTTTACAGTATCTAATCTATCAAATAACTTGTAAATTAAATACTTTATTATTTCATTTGATTTAAATACGATTGAAAACTCGTAATGCAATTAAATATTTTAAATATTCATCTGTAATGATGAATAAATAATACATGTAATGTCAAAGCGTTTGATCATGTGCAGTGAAGATCATTTAAACTTGATGCTAGTGGAATTACTGATCTAAATTCAGAAATGATAACTCTGGTTTTATATTTGGTTCCCCATTTTCCGTTTCCTGAACACCGAATAAAATAATGTAATTAATTTCAACTTGGAGTCGGATATTTCCGTGAATACAGATTTCATAACTGCGAGAAGAACCCATCAAACATGTTTTTGGTTTTGGTTAAAGATTAAGTAAATACATTGCTATATGCTGGTAATATGGAGGCAGAGCATTTTCTAAAACAAAATACCAACGAATTCTGGCAGGATGTGTTCGATATTACAAGTAACACCAGCAAATTATAACTCACATGAATTTGCAAATGCCCCAAATTAATTTAACTAAAGGCATTTAAACTATCTAATACACAATCTTCAAAAACTGTATGAAGTGGTTAATTTTAATTAATATTAAATTTATGAGAAACTTCAAAAGCGGGTTGAATGAAAAATTTGTTGGCGTTTCTCGACGCCGAGTGAAATTATCTGCGGAAGTTTATTTAACGGGTGCGTTTTCGTACAATGCTTACTAGGTTGGTCCATACAT
Source organism: Ceratophysella granulata (assembly GCA_034694905.1). Classification (NCBI taxonomy): domain Eukaryota; kingdom Metazoa; phylum Arthropoda; class Collembola; order Poduromorpha; family Hypogastruridae; genus Ceratophysella; species Ceratophysella granulata. The sequence goes on from JAQFYU010002245.1 coordinate 10,778, forward strand.
CTCTATTGCAATGTCTCTGGAACTCGTTTCTGACGCATGTGCTATATTGCTTCGTTTTAATGTTCAAAATGCATATAATTGAAAAATGGAGGAAGTATTGCTAAAATTTATATTTGAGCAGTGCGAATGCTGATTTTTTGTAATGAAATTTTAATACAAATTATACATTAAAAGTTTAGCATTCAGCTAACTAACACAATTCCGTGTACGTGTAGAATTTAACGCATTTTCAAATAATATTCGATTACATTGGCGTTTGTTGTGGGCCTCTAAACAAATAGACTTTTAATTGAAATGCTAGGCTAAAAGTTGTAGATCAATTTGTGGTCTTCCTGAACATGTTAGCATTCGGTATAAAATCGTTTTTCGAAGCTTTCAACAAAATCTTACATCGTTGTTCGAATTCACGGGTGGTAGGCATAACCAATTCGAGTAAAAACGGTAAAAAAGTAAATCTTAAACTCACATGAAATGTTTCACTATTTTGATGCCAGATGAAAAGTATCAAATAAATTTATTTATTTTAAATGCTAGTCTAGAGTAGCAGATATCGTCCAATTCAGGAATTCCTTGAGCATAAGCTGTATACCAGCGTTCCAGTCTTTACAAAGTTCATAGCGGCTCGTAGTACATCGCCTGCCGAACCCATTACCAAGGCTTTGATATCGTAGCTCAATTCGTACATATAAAAAATTATTTATATAAATATTGAATAACTTAAATTTACAATGATAGCTGCGCAAGCCACAAGGTCATGGCGGTGCAAAATTGGTTTCCGATATGCAATATGCACAGTGGAATTTAACATCGGGATCAAAAATAGAAATATGTGTGCGAACGTTGACCATCAGCTAAAACATAAATTCACAACAAAATGTTTTTTTACTATTTGGAAGCGGAATGGAAAATAATTTACAATCATAAATCAAAACTTGAATGATAATGATGTAGATTCTATGTCAGAGTCAGAAATCAGATGCTCTCAAAAGTCTGACGATGTGTAGCTTCGCTAGCAGAAAAGCGAATCTGGACTTTGTTGACACAGTTTTACCGCAAATTACATTTCACTCTTATTTCAGAAGTTATGCAATTTGTGGCAATTTCATACCAACTTCTTGTAAATGAAATTATCATGCTCGGCTAAGGTGAAACAGTGACTTCAGCTTGATACCAGCCTCCCGTACCATGGAGTACAGGGTAGTTAGCACATCCTTGTCGATATGCTAACACAATGTTGATTGGGATACTAACTACCCTGCATTCTGGGACAAATGCAGGGGTGATACAGTGCTCTTAGCATGCCAGCGCTGGTATGCTAACCTTCCCTAGATATTAGCAGTTGTTAGCAGGACAACTTCTAGTGATAGTCAGTGGGAATTGGTATGCGAAATATAACTAATTCTTGGTATGCTACTACCTACTAGAAATTAGCATTCTTTAGTATGGCAGCGTTTCGGTATGCTAACAGAATTAGTAACTGAAACGGTTAGCATGCTAGTGTGGATCAATCAAGAATCTGTTGATATGCTAAATCTTTCAATTTATGGATGAAGTGTAATGCTAGGTCGAGCAAATTATGGA
>JAQFYU010002246.1:0-12356 GCA_034694905.1 Ceratophysella granulata
GGGGGTCATCCGCGTTGAATACGAATATAGAACACAAGAAGCATTACTAAGTCCAAGTAACAAAAATCAGCTAAAGCAATATATACAAATATAGTAGGTTCATCAATCAGTTTGAGAATACCAATTATTTAATGTCGCTTAAAAATTCTACCTCAAAGTAATCCGAATCCGAACAAACAAGTTAGGTACCATTCATTTTTCATTTGCACAGGAATTGGAAATAGGCAACGAGGTAGGGCGCACACTCTATCAACGTGTGATTGAGTTTGCGCCCTACCAAAAAAACAGGTAGGGTGCATACTCTACTAAGCATATGCATCACTACCCGAAATTAATTTGAGTTTATTTAAGTCGAACGCCTTCCATTCCATCCAAGCTATTTAATTAAATAAATAATTGTCTAGCTCGTGCTAAAAATACATGTATGTTATGTATGTACATGCTATGCTTTATTCTTAGTGTGTGTTTTCGGCAATTCAGCATTGAATTGCCGTTTTGTGATTTTTGTGATTAGCCCAACACTTCTGGGCCTGGGACCTGGGACCAAGAAGGGTTTCGAGTTACCACTTACCACCCACCTTCGGTGGTAAAAATGTGGTAAAAACTATTTTTACTGGAAACGGCACTCAAAAATTCAGAAAAGCAAGGGAGGTGTGAGATTTGTGCTTTCCCTATGCGGTAAAATTATAGAAATTTGATGTTATGACTGTGCAGAGTATGTAGAGACAAGACAAGCCAAGATGAAAAAGAATTCCACTGCCAACTACAGAAACTGGCAGTGGAATTCGGAGGCTGAGATTCTCATGGAACATCGTGGGACTACTGAAGAGTGACTCGGCTAGTGAAATGATATGAAGATCTACATTTTACTCTTCACTCTACTCTACAAAACATAATTATGTATTGTCAAGTCGATGTCCTTCTGACTACATACAATACATTGAAATGAAGTTTCTTAATTTTACAAAATACTTAAAGAGTGCACGAATCACGAATATGTGACTGTTCTTTGCATATTTGCAGACTCATGATCATGATCATGACAAAACCACTATTCAAATAGAATTCCAGCGTCATCAATGAAGTTGAAGCTTGAGGCTAGCATGATTGATATGACATGTACCGCACTAAATATTTACCATTTACGGTCGAATGAAGCCAGTTATTACCAATCATTTGTAGTTTGTTTTGTTTCTTAACTTAGGAAAGAATATACTTTGAATATTTACATTTTTATCCTGTACTACTACTATACTACTACTGTAGGAAAATATGAAGTGCAGAGTTGACTATTATTTCTTAAAGTAAAATTCAGAAACTACAGTCGCACCTGAGTCGCACTGTTTCTCGCATAATAAGTATAGAGAAATCCATCTTCCTCCACATCTTTAAACAGAAACTTGAAACGTCCAAATCCCATTTATTTTTTAAAAGATCTTATAATGTAAAACATTTAGGCAACAAACTCATATGGGAGAGGTTGGAGGAGTTGTGGTTCATTTCCCTTCGTTCGGACAACACGTGCACCACGGGGCTGTGTAGGCTGCAAATGCATAACGAAATATGATTAGTTCTAAGTTATGATTACAGTATGCTTCAAAGAGTTAAAAAGCGTGAGCTTCAAGTTCTCTCGTACCTGTCGTCGACATACAACTCGGACACCTTTGGTCTTGGCCTCCCGTTTCAGAGTTTCGTTCTCTTGAACACGATCTAAAAAGTCCTGTCGGCACTTTGAATGTCGAACATGTTCCACACGAACGTTGATTCTGTAAAAAACATAAGTAAATTTAATATGACGAACAAACAAGAGATAGCAGCTTGGATAGAGGAACTTTCAGAGAACAATATGTTACCTCTTAGGGATGATCTTTCCTCGGAGTCGCTTGTTGACAATAACACCGAGAGCTCGTGGAGCTACATTGTAGACTCGACCAGTCTTTCCATGATAGTATTTATATGGCATCCCCTTCTGGACAGCCCCATTACCCTATGACACGGAAGAGAGAAGGAAAAAACGGAATCAAGTACAAGACACAAGAAGAAAGACTTACAATGCATAATTAGACGACGTTCGTCTTAGTCATAGCACGAGTTTAAATCACACCAATAGATAGTGAACAACTGACACTTTTAGGTTTGCTTCTTTATTGTGACTCTTTTGACATTCCTGACACTCGTTATGTTAAGTAACCACTTAAAACCATTTAGTAGTAAATAATACAGTCAACAGTGGAAGTGGGCAAAGTACGAAGTACTTACTCGGCCTCTCCCCATCCCTTGTTGCCTGCACAGGTTTTAAATGCAATGCGCGACATTGAAGATCTCTACTATCACTATTATTGCATATTTTGAATTATGTCAAGTGTCAAGATTTGAGAGTTTGAGAGTATTGAGAGCGAGGAGTGAGGATTTAAGGACGAGGCGAACGGAAGCAAACGCCAAACGCATATTACACAATATACAAAATAGGCAAAGGGATGGTGTTTCATGACATACGATTGACCATTGGGTGACATAGAAGTGACATAGACCATTAAATTACCTTGATGTCGACGATGTCTCCGACTTTGAAGACCTTCAAGTAGGTTCCGAGTGCAATTACTCCCTTCTTCCGGAAGGAGCGAGAGAAGAGATCTCGCGTGGAGCGACGGTACCCTTTGCTGTTCGTCATCTCGACTCGAAATACCTGAAAACAGAGAGAAGGGACTTGAGGTCAGGCCCAAGGTTCAACCAAACGAGGAGGTCAAAAGGTGATGTCAAGAAGGCAGAGAGACAAGAGCCGGTCTTACCTAGTACGGAGCAGATGTGAGCGTGGACTAATGCTTGAGCACGGCAAGACGAGATGAAAAGTCCCCGGCCAGGCATACACGCTCCGTCTCTCATTCACAAATCCAACATGGCTCCACACACTGTTGCCGTCATCACAGGGTCCCACACGAGTTCACAGTATACGTGACATCGAACGAGTGCATAGAATCATTTCATACTGTATACTGCTGAAGTATGTATATTGCACAGCGACATAAATTCATTACAGTGAGAAAGAACTAATTTTCATCATGCACATTCTGTGGTTTCTGTAATGCATAGCGAAACATAAGTTGTTGTGTATTACATAGAAAAGGAGCTGAACTGATTGCATGTTCACGGTCCCAGAATTATGCCTTAAGACGAAACTTATAATTTCCATCTCTTTTCTTTCATAATCCGAATGTTCAAAAATTTTACTTTCTAAACTAAGTGCACCCACAACCTCATCACCATAATGCTCATATATTTGTATATTACTTCCAAAAATGTTCTGAGTCGGATTTTCAACTTAGATTGCATATTCCGTTCGGCAAGCGCACGTATAGAGTCTGATTTTACCGATTTATTATAATTTTTTTTTAAACACGCACATATAAAATAAAATCTGTAGAAACGCTCAGAATGGCATTACTAAAATGTCGTAGTATACGAGATAGTTTGTTTCAAATCTTCGGTTTTATAATAAGTTTTTTCAGCACAGCATAGCTGTTTTCTTGCTTATTAGGAATAGTTCAAATGAATGTATCAAGGTGTTCTTTTTGATTAGACGAAGTTGAACGGACTTCTTAGTTTGAAGTTCAGCCATGGTGCATTAAACTGACAAATTCAGTCTTAAATATGTATATTTTAATTTGAAAGTTTTTGTGAGCAATTGAACAATAAAATTCGTGAAAATGACAAAAAAAAGTGGACATTCGTGAGAGCATTTATTCAAAAAATATAAATCCTTGATATTAACCACATGCTTCATTTATCTCTGTTAATTGGGTGTTCTAAAAAACTATTGTCCATGCCGAGTCGCGATTCACGTTCTGATAGCAAAACTAATGCACCCACCCTAAGTTCGAATTGTGGGTCCAATACAGTGGTTTCTACATGAGATGTTCCTTGCATGCAAGCATATGCATGCATGGGATTGTGTTGTGCAGTTTTAGTACAGTGCTTTCCCTTTACAAATCATACAGCTTACCCATTGTGCACCGTGCAACATCAAGTTTATTCTTTAGCCCAATGATTTCCTGCTTCATTTCGAAGCAGCAGATCGAACCACGTTTGATTTAAAGAATTGAAATTCGAGTCCTGCGTTGCCAGCCCGTCGTCTTTTAGCCTTAGTTTGTGAATAAGGCGTTTTAGAAACTGTTCAAATATTAAATAGTAGACTTTTATTTTGAAAAGATTTGTAACTTTTAAAGATCGTACCCTTACAACGAATTTACTACAGATTATGCACTAACAGCTGGAATGATAAAATGAGTTATTATTCATGTACTGCCAATTTAGTGCTCCCATAATGTACGAATTGTGTCCTATAGTGTTAGGGGCCCCGAAGAGATTCACCGAAAGTGGGATTTTCCAAACAACCAATAATAATGTGAATGTCCTGAGTTCCGATTTGTTTTGAGCTTGCCGTCAAATTGTCATCAGTGGGTGACCTCTGTCATCCGTCGTGTTGTGTCAACAAGCGTTTTGCAATTCCTGGACTTCTCTTTGACAGTCATCGTACTTGGTTGCTTCCTGCATCTACTACGGTTTGTCCCAGGTGAATAAGGCCAGTGACGGCCTATTTACTGTCATGGTGAGTCATCCAAATATAATGTGTAATGACAAATACACGTTTCAAATTTTTAATGATGTCAGATGTTGATGTCAGATGTTGATATTTGATAGCGTTTAATTTAAGTTAAGTATAATATTTGATGCCAGCGTCTAAGCACTTTTGATTGATCTGTTTGTTGCATGCATGGAAAATCTTCCACAAACGAAAAATCTTATCGTAAAAGTAACCTAGAAGCTACCTTCTCCTAATTTAGAGCCTTCTCCTTCTCCTGCAGTAAAATCCAAAGAAAATCTAAATTTTGCTTAAAATATCGCCTTTTTCCGATTTCTTTCCCTTCCTTCTCGTAACGCGGTTACAATGTTACGGAAGATTTTCCATGCATGGTTTGTTGCAGTACCCAACTTGTTGTTCAGGCTAAATATTTTACTATAATTTAATTTTTACGTCGTCGGCTTGGTTTAACTAAATACAATGCCTACACTGCAGTACACAGTATGCGGTACAGTTGATAGTACGCTAAAACTTCTGCTGGCTGATTTCAAAAGGACATATATTTGTCCCGCTACGCTGCGCTAAATATATTTATTTCTTTTGGTGTATTTTATGAATGATCTATTTGACACTATTGTGATCCTTTACTAGGGAACGAATGCTTCCCAATTAGAGAAGGAAATCGGCGTTGAGTTTCCTTCAAATGAGCGGTTCTTTGGACTAGCAAATGTAAGTCAATGATTGTTATGCTGTTATTCATTGTGTTTGAAAAAATATATATTATGTATAATCACGTGGAATGTTCTGATTCACAGTTTGGAAACACTTGCTACAGCAACTCTGTACTCCAAGCCCTGTATTTCTGTAAACCTTTTCGTGAAAAGGTTTTAGAGTATAAAGCCAAGAATAAAAGGCCCAAGGAAACATTGCTTTCGGTGTTGGCGGACCTATTTTACACAATTACGACTCAAAAGAAGAAAGTGGGATCAATTGCACCAAAGAAGTTTATTGCTCGACTAAGGAAGGATAAAGGTAAGAGCACATAAGTACAAACTGAAACGAAAAATTTAACATCGGAAGCTTGTTATGAGATTGCATACCTTATAATTATATTGCATTTGGCTTTCCAGAGGAGTTTGACAACTATCTTCAACAAGATGCTCATGAGCTATACAATTTTCTAATCAACCGGATCAATGAGATCATTTTGGGTAAGTGCATGTGTTCGAACATTGGCAACCACTCTCTTTGAAACAGAATAATGTGAAGAAATAATGTAAAATAATATATAATTAAATGTTCAATTAAAACTCTAGCGGAGAGACAGACACAGACTTCAAAAAAGTCTGGTTCAGGAGTTGGGCCTGCGGATATGCGGGATGCTCATGCATCAAGTTCAGACTCCAAGTCACAAGAACCAACGTGGGTCCACGAAATTTTTCAGGGGATTATAACGAGTGAAACACGATGTCTAAATTGCGAAATGGTACAAATCTTTTGTAATGCTACTCTAACTTTGTCCCTACCAATTGCCAACCACAAATCATTAACTGCTCATTTCGTACTTTCAGGTTAGCAGCAAAGATGAGGACTTCATTGACCTTCAGATTGACATTGATCAAAATACAAGCATTACCCACTGCTTACGGTGTTTTAGTAATACAGAAACGCTCTGTGGTGACAACAAGTTTGAGTGTGAGAATTGCTGCAGTCATCAAGAGGCACAGGTTGGCAGTCTATATCCTTTGATTCAATTTAGACTTGTTCCAACATTAATCTCTTATTATATTGAAAATTTAACAGAAGCGTATGAGGGTAAAGAAGCTTCCGGTTATTTTGGCCCTTCATCTCAAGCGATTCAAATACGTGGAGCAGTATAATCGTCATATCAAGGTTTCTCATCGTGTTGTGTTTCCCTTGGAATTGAGGCTGTTTAATACGGTACTATTCAATCCACTTTCAATTGTATTGCATTTGAAAGATACGATGAAATCTAGCATGTGTCCTATAATTTGAATTTTGTTTATAACAGTCTGAGGATGCTGTAAATCCGGATAGGCTTTACGATTTAGTAGCTGTTGTGGTTCACTGTGGAAGTGGTCCGAATCGTGGTCACTATATAAGTATTGTCAAGAGTCATGGATTCTGGTTACTGTTCGACGATGATATGGTAGATGTAAGTTGTTCAGAAAGATCGACAAATCATAATTGTGAAGTGTAAAAATGTGGATGTATGCTTGCTTACGTATATATTTGATTTTACAGAAGATTGATGCATCAGCAATAGAAGACTTCTACGGACTGACGTCAACGGTTCAGAAGTCTTCGGAGACTGGCTATATTTTGTTCTATCAATCAAAAGATTACCATTAAGTTGCCAGGTTTGGCAGTTCAAGATTTCCATGTTTTGACAATTGACGATAAGCTATTCGTGTATCAGGCGTTTCTGATATCATACTATACATTATATTCTATCTTCTATCGACTCCAGACTACCATAGGTCAAAAGTATTGGGAATGAAGTTTTGTGTCAAGATTTTAATTTTAATGTCTGACGCCAACGCAACAGTTCAGAAATTTTCTGATATTGTTTAAATTATTTTTTTGCCAACTGCTACTATCAATTGTTAAAACTAATAATTCCGGTGGAGGAACCTACTACGTCGTCCTTCGACTTCAAAGGACACGAGCATTCGATATTCTCTAATTAAAAGCTTGAAGTGGCTGAGGATGCTCGTTCGTTGCGCTGGAAATTAAAGACTCTTCAGTCATGTCTCACCCGGTTCTCTCATCAAGCAAACCAAGCTAGAATTGCTAGATTATACTAAATCTTAAAGTCCTTAAAATGTTTTCAGTTGTAGGAATAAAATAATGAGAAATAGAGTGATTTTAATGATATTACCAGAACCAGAACCAGAATTTAATCTAGCTTCTGCTAGAGTCTGAAAGTTCCTTCCCCTTGAAATGCGCTTGGGTTGAAAATATTTACTATACGTCTAATTAGAACACTAAGAAAACTACATTCCCATTTAAAATAATGGTTCCTACATTTTCATTTTGTGGTGGTTACAAGCGGAGTAGCAGAGAACTTTGTGACGAAGTTCACTTTCGTCTAAGCTTTCGTCTACTTACGGCTTTGTATGCTAATTTTTGCTTTTGCTCACTGCCTACTTGCCTGCTTTTAAAATATTAATGGTCGGATAAGTTCAGTAAACGTTCGAGTTGGACCAGGGAGCTAAGTTAACTTTCATCCACGACACTTCTCTGTTTTACTTAGTCGTGACATTGCTACTTAAAAAATGTGCTTTATTCGGATTCTGCATATTTTGCATGTGAATGTGAATTGTGCTTAATATTTGAGGCAAAGCCATAGATTTAACGTTTAGTAATTAGGAATATTTATTATTCGCTTTGCGTGCGATTTATACAACAGTGTCAACAATTATTTACGAGTTTCTAAACAAGTGTTCGGTCAAGAATGTTAGTACTGAAATGCGAACTCCAAACACTGAGTTATTTCATATTCAGTATGTGTGTGGTGCAAACAAGATCAAACCACAAATTATGTACCTTTAACCTTTAAATATTTGGATAAAATTTCAATATTTGTAGAAATATGTTGACTACTATCGAACCCATTTCGCCACTACTGTACCCTGTTATAACAATACATACATACGCAATGTTACACTTTATCCAGGTTGTCAATAAATTAATTAATCTGATTGTTCATATCATTGTTAATATGCAGTTCTTCACTAGAGTAATGGACTCATGCAATGACTCTGTTTATGTATAGCGCTTATTCAATGTGTTGCGCCACAATAGGGGGTTTGTCCCACAAAAATTGCAAAAAGTAGCTTATAATAAGTGTATTTATTTTTTCCCAGAAAACATGATAACTATAAATACACATACATAGATTTGAAGTTAAGGAGGATAATTTAAAAACTACATCTTTGTAATTGTGTATTCATTTGGAAAACTGAACTGATGAGCTCCATCCCCAACCAGATTTGGAAGATTGCCTGCATTTGGAATCACGTTCCAGGAGAGTGTTAGCGTTACGTTCTTGTTCCCTCTGAAAGATTACAATAGAATCAATTGTAGTTAAGCTTACGGAAAGTATGTCGATACTACAACTAATTTGAATCTTTTCAAGTCTTACTTGAGTCCATGACCATCATCCCAGAAGTAGTATTTCGGTCGGATGTTTTTATGATCCAGCACTGCATTCTCTCCTCGTTGTATAATTTTGTCCCAAATTACAACCTGGTTAAATTTGTTGCTTGGTGTCTCGTACTCTGCCGTTAAGTACAGGAACAATTGCTTCACATTCCAATTGAAAAGAGGACGAAGGTCAGCCTTGAGATCAAAGATCATGAAACCCATGTCATTCTTCTCTCTCGATGCGCTGTAGTCTGGCACATTTCGTCTGTGGGATTAGAATTATAAGTAGAAGAAAATAGTGTACAAATGGCTACCATGACAAATTATTCATAGTACGTAATTCCTTTAATATCGACATCTCAATTAGTACTGAGTAAGTACAGTACGTACAGCAACTCTTATGTCGGGTGAACCATTCTGTCGGAAGGAGTATGGACAAGGACAGGGTGCACGGCACGGGTCAATCGTCAGAATTTTTATACAACATGCAAAGCCTTGTCACGGTCGTGTGTCAGATACGGTATACGGTGAATATCGTATGTCGTAGCGGGTCATGAGCAAGTTTATCGTACCTAACGCCTGCTTTAATGTACACGATATATGTACTACGATAGTATGTAGATATACATACATACAATGTACGTTGGCACACCTAGTGTGTAGTGCAGTGGCGGTCGACACCCAACACGACACATAACATGTATGTAACATGCGTTGTAAATCTTAATGGGAAAATTGACAAAAGATCAAAGATGTATGACGGATGATGACTAAGTTCAAATGTCAAATGTGGAGCTTACACGACGACAGTGACAGTGTTGATGTTGACCGTCGTGTTATAATCCCGCAAGGCGGTGGTGCAGAAGCAGACGAACGTGAGGGCTGCAAGAACGCTGACAGTGTAAGCCGCTAGGGCATGACTCCGGGTAAACGCACTGTGCATTTCAGAAGATGTTGAGCAGACTAGTGATTACCAGAGGCAAAGTCAGTAATTAAATCCTTTCTTCGGTCGATATTCGATATGAAAGTCCAACTCCAACGTCAATGTTGTGTTTCCGTTTTCTAGCTTGTTGTGTATTGTAGCGGCTGATTGGTGATTGATGAACAGAAATGTCAACGTCTGTCTGTCTGGCTGCTGACTTTTGGAAAGACCTACGTGGCTGTTTTCTGTGGATTTTCGTACTTTCCGCACACCTTCACTTCACACGGTTTAGACTCAGTCTTTACTGTTCCAAAACAATTTAGTTGAGCAATAGAGTTTTCTTCGCTGCTATGTTCATTTTTGGTTTCTACTAAAATATTGGACAGTTAATCCACCTTAAAGCCATTGCTCCATTCCATTATCAAATCTAGCAATGATACCAGGATGAACTGCGTGGAGGACATGCAAAGCACCTTCCCAAACCGGTCATGTTCATCAATCAACACTACTGTCAAGCCCGAAGCCCGATTGACTCAGGTCACAGGTTACAGCAGAAGTGGATTTAGCTAGCTACATCTATTCCAAGGAATTACATTCCCTGCATTTACCCAAACACCGGAAGAGACAATCTACACGACTGGCTTTACATGCTTGTTTGCTTTCAAAAGTGGCAAGCGTAAATCCAATTCCACTTAGATAATTACCAACGTTGATAGTTAATATTACTAGTAGCATAAATATAACCATCCTTATCTAAAACCATAAAACCCTTGAGGGTAATCGATTATCTCCATAACTAGTACATACATGGAAAATCTGACATAAGCGCATAAGGCGCTTAGGAGAAGGAAAGGGAGCGGAAAAAGAAAAAAGATAAGAGAAGAAGAAAAAGGAAAAGAAGAGGAAGGAGAGAGGGGAAAGAAAAAAAAGGAGAAGAAAAAGAAGGAAAAGAGAGGAGGAAAAAGGGAAAGGAGAAGAGAAGGAGAAGAGAAGGAGGAGGAGGGAAGGAGAAGGGAAAAGAGAAGGAAAGGAGAAGGGAAGGAGAAGAAGAAGGGGAAAAAGGAAGGAAGGAAAGGAGAAGAAGGGGGAAAGAAGAGCAGTCTCAATCAATCGAAAATAGGGTTTCCAACTCCAACTCCGACTGAAGTTGAACTGCTTCAATCCCGTCGAATATGGTAATCTCGTGGGATCGTACGGTGAACATTAGCCTTAGAAACCAAAAAATTTGCGCTTCGCGCAATTATCGATCTTGAACTCAAATACCATGCTTTCTCGGCTTTGTACATATAATGGGAATTCTACTTTCATCTCCAGAATACGAAAAAATTGCGCTTCGCGCAATGGGCAGTGTTAAATGTTTTAAATAAAATAGTCTAGCTTCGTTGGGTCGGACTGTTAAAATTCTCCTTTAGCAAACAAAATTTTCTTGCGCTTCGCGCAATTGTCGAAGCTGGACTGTCAACATAGTAGTATGATTTCGCGGCGTCGGATTGTAAGAACTTGCCCCTAAAATTTTAACTTTTTTTGTGCTTCGCGCAATCGGAGTTGATACATAGAATGAATTAAATAGTGTAATCTCACAAGGTCGGATAATGAAAATCTGCCTTCAGTAACCGAAACATTTTTTCGCTTCGCGCAATTAACGATTAACGGTATGATTGATATTGAAAATGTCTCCATTTGGGTTTAGGTATAATTTTGGCCAATCCCAATTTTTCTGGAAACTATACTGTGACTGTCCCGGGTTCGAAAGGGTCATTAAAATCAAAAGTAGGAATATGTATGTATGCTGGTCGCAAATCGCAAAGCAAATGCAATGATAGAACAAACAAAAATCGTCCTTCATTTCATCGTCATTGAATTTACTTTGCAAGGAATCTACACATTTGTCGCGATTCCTATACATATATATTAAATATACAATAGACACATTCTTGCAAAATCGGCCAATTATTTTATTTTACATGAGGAGAAGGCACGGAAAGTTAGGAGAAGGCTAGCGGTTCCTTTGGAGAAGATTTTTTGTCAGTGGCAGATTTTCCATGTATGAACTAGTATGTGTTCCGAAATGGACATGTAAATCTATAGTATATGGAAGTTCGAATAAAGTGTTACGTAAATTAATTCTATTTAAAACATTTTGATAAACAAGGGGAAAAAATAAATACCCTTTGCCATTTTATTAATTCATGAAATAATCAACCACGCGAGCTAAATACGGCGAGTGACGGTGTCTGCTCCTCTCCTCAGTGTTACATGAAAACCCACATCTGGAGTGAATGGAGATGCTCATACTAAGGAACAGACCGTGTGTGCTTTCCGTGTGGAGTGCCTGGGCGTGGATTCTTGTCGGATGTCAAGTTCATTCACACATACCGAATCCCGACGATGAAACGAAATGAAGACCAGCCAGGATGTTTCAGAATAATTTACAACAGGATCATCCCCACCTCCTCGCCACTTATCATATTCAATAACAAACAACAAAGTAAGTTGCCTAATTAATTTAAATAAGAATAAGATAACCTTCCATGCTAAATCAATACTCGGCTTGTCGTATTCATTAAGTACAGCGCAATTGAATGCGGTTGGCTATGCTATTCTGCATTGTGGAGTTCAAAAAACTCAACTGTTTAGAATTCAAGATCTACTTTCACACGGGTTCTATTCAGTAGCATATCGAGC
>JAQFYU010002247.1:0-12355 GCA_034694905.1 Ceratophysella granulata
TTTCGCTACATAAAAAGTGTATTTATTTTGTGAGTCGAAGTCTAGCGCTGCCCTAACCCACTCTTCCATATCTCCAGTTAGCAAAAGTGAGTAGTGAGATTGCATATTGGAGACGGGCAGAGAGACGGAAACCTTTTATATGAAATGAATTTTGTATCGATCCCTGACGAAACACAAGGGCTATTCCCATAACTAAACCCAATTCATGAATTTTGGTTGGATATTGAGAATCCTTCCCAAAAGTGTACGTGGTGGATTAGAACTTGGGAAAAGAAGACACTTTCGCTTTCAGCTCGACCAGCCTATCTCTTCTGTGTGTTTTGAGAACCAGCGGCTTTCTCCAATGTTTGCTAATAGGAAGATATGAAGAGATTGGGTTGGGAGTCTGATAAGATGTGGAAGGGGAAGGTTGTAAATCAAACGGAGAATCTGGGAAATCTTGGGAAAGAATAATATCAGTCGTGACAAGGACTGAGAGACAGGATGGAGGAATTGAATAGCCATTACATTACGCTCATCCCGTCGTGTCGTCAATGCCCGATCCGCACTGTGTCTTCCGTATTAAATGGGAAGGAGAGGGTATTAGTGACTCCATTGGAGACCAAGGGATTTGAGCCACGTAATCTTGTACGGACGGAAACGCATTCCGTGTTCCGTGCAAAATGTGTTCTGGACTGATTGGACATGTGCTTTGCCTTAGTTTAGTATGTTACCAGAACCAAACCAGGACTCAGGAAGGAACAGCTTGGTTTAATTACTGGCATGGAAATGGAATGACGCTAAGGCTAAGCAAGCTTAAGTTATTTGGCATATTCTACCATAATGACTTTCTTTGAAACACAGACGAAGCCTGCTTAATCCTGGAGTTGCAACGAATTTTGAAACAGTAGCAGGATGTTGTTCATCGGTACAATATAGTTCAGAACATAGTAATGCCATGATTTAAGTGCGGCCAGGGCTGACTAAAATTATATAATTTTTGTGGGTTCAAGTTCAGGTTCAAGACGCATCTCCTGGGTGTGCCTTCAAATTTGATAAAGGAACAAATACGACTAGGCTGGTCGTAGACGTAGAAAATTGATTTAAGCATTCAATGGTCGAACGATGCTAATGAATTCCATCTTAATGTTTTGTATTCTGTTTGTTTGCAGGTTTATCGAAGGAGCTCTACTATGTTCGAGAAGGTGTACTCAATTCGTACGCACTTCAATTCACCGTCCCCGTTCCTCCTCATGTCGATGCACTTCACTTCACCTGGCAGACACTCGGACAAAAGCCGGTAAGAAAAGCAGAGTTTTGCATTTAGTATAACGAACCGCGATTTTGAACATCTGACACTTGAATACAAATGGCATCATGAGAACGGATTTAATTTCATAAGCAGATTTTAACAATCGTGAACAGTTCTACGGTATACGATTGTATACCTTAGACTTCCATATATGTGCTTCTGAAACCAGCTTCAACTAAGTACTTAGGTATTAAATTGAATTCTTTGTAGCATCATCCAACATGCACGAGAATTTACGTGTGTCCAGCTCAAATAACTTTTCCTCAACTCAGAAATTTAATACGTCAAGAAATGGACATCTCAGTTTTTACCTTTTCTGCACGCTCGTAGAATATTTACGGACCCTTCACGTCGCTCGCCCGGCAGTAGTGTAGTGTAACTAATACGTAATAGCAATACAGGTTATGAATTATGGCCCAAGAAAAGAATTCTAGGATTACCACAGGCACGGTATTTTGCATCTTTAAGTTGTTTCTTGTTGAAGCACGGATTTACGATCAGAGCTATTGATATGCACGAATATTCAATGATAGGTCCTTAGAACTATGGAAAAATATACCTCCTTTATTGGCAGGTACATTTTATTTGCTCTCGTGATCGTAAACAAGCTCATAAAACAACAGCAAGATTTGTGTCCCACTGGTTTACAAATAAGAAATTCGTTTCAATCACTTTATATATTTACATGCTGCATTGTATCTGTGCTCTGTCTGTCACACAACAACTTTGACAATGATCAATCTCCTGGCAACATAGTTCTACACTTATCACTTCTAATAATGACGAGTTGCTGTGTATCTGTGTGTCTGTCGCACAACAACTTTTTCAACACGAAAGTTGCCATTGGCCAATCAATCCTGGCGAAAATAATCCTCTACGCAATACGCAATACACTTAGGTATACATCAATTATACAGATGCCATGACCATCAATCGTGAAGGCAGATGAAAGCAATTTAAACTTTTAAGAAATGCATTGAATGATATATCTTTGGCAAATTAGTTTCAATGTCAGTGCGTTTTACACTGATTCAGGGGTTAGCTAGTCTTAAATATTAATAGGCGCGACTTGTGTTAAGTTGGATGTGTTTTAAGTTTCAACTGGAGATGAAATCCTTTGGTCCGATCAATCTCTTTACCAGGGATTATGTTAAACATTGTATCTGGCTAGAAATATGTTTCTCTACCCTGTTCCAGAAAATCCCTTACGCACCCGTCCTATTGTAATTCTCCGTGTGGTAAAGCCCATGCTAACAAGAGCCACTAAGCCAAGCCAACCAAGAATAAAATTTATTAAGTCATCTGTCTTACGAAGAGACAACAGGGTATTCTTCTTCCAAGACACGTTTACTCACTTGGGCTCAGAGGGTGTTTTCTCACTTTAACTTTGAACACTGAAGAGCCAGGTTACATCTGAAACTAAATACGCAGGATAGGAGATACGACTCTCTTATTTTTAAACAAACCTTGTTATTAATGTTACTGTAATAAATACTTGAATAAATCTCCATATAGGCGTAGCGTAGCCCATTACATCCCACACTAAGCCTTAAGGTGCGTGCAATAAAGCTAAACTTCCAACTCGTAAGGAAATGCATTGCATAAATATTATCTCTAATAATTTAGAACCTGGAAAGGAGCGGATTAACTTGTTTGTCATGTCATGCCCCCACAACATGGATCATCTTTTAGCATACGCCTATCTCTTTCATTTGACGTCCCATCTCGCCGTATTCCTTCATAACTCCAAAGCAATTTAGGAACTTTGAGTCTCTAACCTCTAACACGGTGTGCGTGTATGAAGCAATTAAAATTCTTATGCATTTTTTACTTCACAAAATTCCTCTTTGCTTTCTTAGATAAATCATTTCAATCAGCAACTATTCGCTTCAGCAGCCCTACAAGGCGAGATTAGGTTTCTGGAAAGGTTAAACTGGCCTTCCCCTGTTAAGAAATAAGTTGACAAATTGGTTTCTTCAGAACGTCCACCGATACGCCACTGGAAGTTGGCTCATGCTCAAATATTCTCCTCACCCTCACCGAATTCCAGAATAGGTGCCGTAAATTAAACTGAGAGTTGAATCTTAATCTGAGAAAATGAGAAATCTTGCTGAAGACGATTCGCGGCTGGCAAGATGAGAGATGATTCGGAAAGGAAGAGTGTTCTGAATGTTAGTCGAGTGATAAAGGCTGGGAAGAAATGTTCCATCTCGCCAAAATAATTGAGTTGAGAGTATTAGTGAGACGCTCATTATGACATTCTGCACATTGTCAGAATGAGCTTATCTTTCCCTGACGTCTTCTCGGCGTTTAATAGAAGAAGAATGGAAGGATGTTTTTGTTCGAGAGCCAAACGCTCAGAATTAGATAGACGTGATTGGCACAGTTGGACCGCCTGCTGAAAGGAAAATAAATACATTGTAGCAGGAGAGACTGGAGGTTAAGAATTGCTTTAGTATTATTCTACTTTCTATTCCAGTTCCAAATTCCGACTACGTTCATATTCATGAGGGCGCCAGGCGCTATACGGCTTTTCAACTTATTTGAGAAGAATGGAAGGAATTCGAAGATGAGGTGCATATTGCAGCAGGCCGTAGTAGGCTGTAGGCTGCATCCTTCCGAACAGAAGTAGTGAAAGACGGGCATCCCGACTGCTCCAAGATTGCACTTGAAAGGGGAGAGATTAGGAAATTGAATGCAGGGTCATGGACAGAGTGATTGACAGGTTTGGAAGTTGACGTCTGAAGGAAGAGGAAGCCGCTCTTCTTTGGGCTCCAAACTGCCTAATAACCTCACCTAAAATGGAAATCCCACTTCCTCTCCAACCCAACTACTGATCTCTGACTCCCAGATTCATACCGTCTGTCTCCGTCTCAACACAATACTTTCTTGACTCTGATCTCAATGGAATTTAATGAGCCTAGTGGCCACTTCCTATTCCTATCTGACAACTGCTAGGGAGCGTTCCACTTTGTATGCTTAGGCTGACGTGTATTTTGTGAATTGTGACCACAGAGAAAATGGTGTCCCATAATAACCGCAATTATAAAATCCGCCACCTCAAAAACCGCTATTTAATTACAAACAGCGAATTAACAATCGCGAAGGCGAATATTGAAAACTACGAAGCTACAAATAATTGGTTGTTGCTGGGATACCGTCCGACCTCAAATTTAATTTATTACGTACGTTAATGACCTCACCCAAGAAATTCCAGCCAAGTTACTTATAGGCATTTCCTATAGGCCCTATAGGCATTTCCCTTGCTAATTGAACAATGAAATAATGCTTCGTGTCAAATATGTCTAATTTCGCGGTTTTGAATACACTCACTCGTAGCGTAGATAGCTCTTAATGTTCGCGGTTTTTGATTCACGGTTTTCAATTTGCCGTTTTGAATTTTCTGAATTTATTTTGCGGTTTTTATTTCACGATTTTTAATTCGCTCTCTTGAGTTTGCTGGTTCTACTTGCGATTTTCAATTTTTGCGGTTCTCTTTAATATTTGCGGATTTATCACGGTTTTCAATTCACCGTTTTGAATTTGCTGCTTTAATTGGCGGTATTTAATTCGTTGTTTCGAATGCACTGCTTTTAATTTTAATTCGCGGTTTTAATTTGCTGTCTTGAATTCGCGACTTTTGAGGTGGCGGTGTTTAACCTTGCGGCTATTATGGGCTACGATTGTAACTGGTAACAAGGAAATTGAGCCTGACCCTTGAAACCCTCTTCAGCGTGAGAACAGGAAAGTGTAGTGTAGATTATAAACCTGGTACGAATTAAAAGTGTACCATAAAAGTTAATTACTCTCTGTAGTTAAATATTGGTTAAGTGAGGATTGTGGTTTGGCGTAATTGAATAAGAGCGTCCCTTGGATGAGAGACACCGAAACCCGTCATTATAAAACTAATCATGAGAGAGAGTGCTTGAGCAAGGGTAGACACTTTGAATGTTTGAATATGAACAATGTGGAAAGCCCGTTTAACCATTTTTACCAGGAGGGATTATTACGAAGCACGGATGATTGAGATCAGTCTAATGGCTTTTTCATTCCTCTCCTCCATTACGGATTAGAATGCAGATATTCACTCTGTCTCCTTTTTAATCCTGAAGGAAGAATACCTGCATGCATATCCACAACTAATACTGGCTACCCTCCTCACTCAACTTCAGCTCATCATCCGCTCCAACCGTTCATTGAATATTAATCAACTTCTCAGCGCTTAAATGAGTCCCCCTCCTCTCCTCCCATCTCTATAAATCATACATCCAATTCAATCTCCAGACAGACACACAGACTCAAAAACACACAACACATCAGCCCGTCCTACCTCCTTCGTGATCAATCCATCCTGTCAATTAGAAAATCAGACACATGTGTCCTGGCATCTTCTAAACGGGATGTGGTATAAGATTCCAACTTATTAATTATTCCTGGGAGTATAGTGTGTAAAATGAATATGTACGGTCTAAAGAATTTTTGCCGGGTTCTTGGTTGTGGCCGAAGCAATAACCGAGGAATATATATAACTAGCTGACCCATTTGTCAGTGATAAGAAAGTGATAATATCATTGATCTGTACCTACCGGTGTTTCGAATTTGGCAAAGAATGCTGAATTAGCAGGGCTACCGGTTGTGTTATGTACAGTATGTCCTTTCATCCCATCATGTCTTGATGCGTATAGTATCAATTTGAAAATATTTATTTCAAAAGCGCATTTAGCATTGAATTACGTTGCCATGACAGTCGAGCCACTGCTATTTGTAACAGGAGAGCATCATCAAAACTTTACATCTTCGGAATCCAGAATTAGGAGAAATTCAATTGTGTAGGATTACTTTGCCAGGACATTGGTTACCGGCAGTCATGTTGACAAAAGGTGTTGTGTGACAGACAAAATAGTAGAATATAGAATGCATACAGCTTCTCAAAACTATAAAGTAGGATTATGAATAAAAATACGCATTCTAACTTAGTTTATGATTGAATTTGGACAAATTCTCGAAATTAAGCTCCTTTAGGTTTGCCTGAAAATCACCCTCAGTTCTCTGTTTCAATTGTCACACAACCGACAAAAGCGAGCTACTGATTATAAGCATTAGCATTCAAATCTACAGTTCAGATGCACGCGAAAAGGGGTTAGACGGAGCGTGCCTTAAAATATGTAAATAATATGACTGCACACATAAAAGCATAAAATGAGCATCCCCAGTTGTTTGAGTTGAACATTTATTCTGTGGAGATATGAAACGTCAATCAAAAGAGAAATATGAGCAAGCAATTGAAGTGATGTTTGTCTGACTTTGTTGCAGCTGCCGTACACTTCATCGATTGAAATCTCGGACTCATTAGCAATGGAGAAGCCGATAATGAATATTTCTTCCCGAGGAGTGATTCCGACGGAGCCACAAACATTCCAGATCTCCTTTCCCTGTACAGGAGCCCTTAGCGAAGAAGTCTACTTTGAGCTCACGCTCAACGTCACTTCCATGACTGGATTCCGAAACATGAACACGACCATGATAGTGCTCAAGAGGAAACGAATATGTTTGCAGGGTGAGTTCAGATTCAGACCAATTCCAACACCCCGAGTCTACATACTTTATCCCTTATCTGTCTGGAGAAAGAGACATAAATGCTGTTTCTGGTGCAACCCAAAGTAACAATTTATGTAGGAAGGAATAATTAGGTGTGAGGACACCAGAAGCTTGTACGACTAGATGGTATTTCCAAACAATAATTTAGACCGAGAGCTCATTAGTATTCCTTACACAGAATGGGATAAAGATTTAAGTATAAAATGTGTGACCCAATTAAGCTCCTGATGCTGCTGTTCATTTTATCGTCTTTGAAATTTCTGAACATAGAGAAAAAGAGTCTCTTAGTCGGTCCCTTGGGCAAAAGTCAGTTGGACAAAACCAAAAATTAAAAAAATAGAAAAAAAACACTTGGCAGAACCGTATGTTCATGTTTTTTGCCCAACTGTTACACTCAAAACTCGATCATATCATATGGCTCACATTGAAAAATGTGGATAATTAAAGCTTACTTATATTTTACTCGTAAATTGCTTTTAAAATAGTTTGGATTTTGCATCACAAAATATTTTTAGAAAGTATCTACATAAATCAGTCTGGCCGGTTTTTGCTTAACTCCTGAGCAACAAAGAAGTTCAACGATTTCAATTTTGCCAATGCTCAACTCCTGAGCAACAAAAAAAGTTCATCGATTTCGATTTTGCCAATGCTCAACTCCTGAGCAACAAAGAAGCTCATCGATTTCGAATGTGCCAAGTCAGGTCAAATCCATGTGGATTTTAGGAAGAAACTCTAAGCTTAGGATTTGCCCAACTATGTAGCTTCTGCCCAAGAGACTTCAAATGAAATCCAAAACAGAAATTGTGCACAAGACAATTTGTTTATGACGAGATATGTATTGGGATCACAAGAATAGCATCTTCTGTCTCCGATACAAATATGGGGTTGACTTGACACTGACACGAGATGAGCTTTTTCTGGTTCCTTTATTTTCTCCTCATGAACGTGGAATGAATTGCAAATGAGATGAGAATTGCTTTTCTTGCGGCATATCTTCTCTGGAGAACCGAATATTGAGTTTTAACTCTTTGTTTCTCATTATAGACCCTAATTTGAAGACAAGGCATCGAGGAGCTTCATCTCCAGCCGCAGCAGCCCACCCACCACCGCAATTACAGCCGACTAATTCTCATTTGCCCAAGAAACAGTCCAGAGCGAAGACTGGTAATCGTGGCGGCGGAGGAGCTGGGCTTAACAAGAGTTCTGAAGACGTTCGGATGATTTCCACGCCTGAAGAAGCAGCTGTTGACAATTCGAATATGATCTACATTGTGATGGGCTGCACCATGGGCCTTGTCGTCATTCTCATTACACTCGCTTCAGGAGCTCTCGCATATGTTCGACGAAGGAAAGTGGCAAATACTGCGGAATCCAGCGGCTTCCTACACGTGTACGTCCAACTTCTGGTTTTATTGTACCTCTTAAAATGATTTCCTTGTGACAGTGCCAGAGAAGTCACTTTCATTTAGATAAGACAACATTTTCTCTCATTGGAATTTGCAAAGTCTCACCTTTGGGAAGGCAGAACAAGTTCTTGGAAGAATTTCCATTTCGACTTTATGTTCTCGAACCGTGACATTGACAGTCTCATAAATTCGTCTTTCCGACGTTTGTATTTATAAGAACATGGCCTCAAACTTTGCAAACATATTATATTTATTTGTTTACATTGGGAAATGCATAAATGTCTGCAGAA
The DNA here is from genome assembly GCA_034694905.1 of Ceratophysella granulata. Taxonomy (NCBI): domain Eukaryota; kingdom Metazoa; phylum Arthropoda; class Collembola; order Poduromorpha; family Hypogastruridae; genus Ceratophysella; species Ceratophysella granulata. Next base: position 8,586 of record JAQFYU010002247.1, read on the forward strand.
GGGGTTTACGATCTTCTGCTCACCACATAAAGTGCATGATAGATTCTTTGAGATTCCCGACTGGAAAGGTCCACATTTTCGCAGGCTGCACTTGGACTTGGCAGACAATTTTATTTATGTCACCTTGGTTGTACTATAGCAAGCTGCCTGCTGCCTAAAATAATTTGTCAGTTGTCACTTGACTCTTGGCCTTTTTATGGGCTAGCTCCAAGATTTAGTGCTTTTAATGGAAGGAGGGAGCCAAGTGGTTAGTAAGAACGGAAGTGCGAACAAATTGTTTTTCTCCATTTGCCTGTCATTTGAAGTCCATTTCAATCCCATTTTGTTGCGCCTTCCTTTCCTCTAGGGAATAAATGAGTGGCGATTTGTTTCTTGATAGTTTGATGGACCTTGTCTCTTGTCTAATGCATTGTGCTAAAAAATTCCCTCAGAAATTGCTGTGTTCCTTTTCAACTTCGAGAACCAAAACGTAAACCAATTCGCTTGTTTCAATAATTTCGAAGATGTGAAAAATGACGCATAATCTAAAATTGAATACTTATTTCAGAATTGACCAAAATTTATTTGAGGAAACGCTTCCGTAAAATATTTTATTTAGTAGTGAATTTGAATCTTTTTATTCATTTAAACGTACTACATGGTCAAATTGTGCCTATTAGGTTAGTTAGGTAAAGCTGACGGGAAAACATTTTGGTTAACCAAAAACTTAAAAATTTTACCCTTTGGAGGAAATGCATCCATTGCGGTAGGTTTAGGTTAGGTTGGCTTCGCACAAAGTATCCATAGAGTACTACATTGGTTTGGTTAAGATTAGGTTAGGTTTTGCCCAAAACTTATGAGAAAACCATTAATTTTTCGATCAGCCATTTTATATTTGGTCAGTCGAGATGAATCTCGGCCAGAAAAGAATTTTTCGAACCATCTTTTAAGAGTGCTTTCTGAATTGACAGTGACACAAGTGGGAACGGGTCTTCAGGTTCTGGATCTGGAACAGGGTCTGGATCGGGTGGGAGCATTTTTATCCGATCTGAGTCACCCCATCATTATTCATCTGTCTCACCCTGTCTCGACTCGGAAGTTTACTCCTACTCCAGCTTCCATCCTCAGAATTCAGGAAATGCTTTCTACTCTGAAATCTCCAACTGTAACAAAAGCGGAGCTGGTAGTACAATGGACTCTTCAAACAGTTGCAAATTGGCTGAAATGATGACAATTGCCAGGTTAGTGGTGGAGATGAGCTGAATGGAAGATGGGAGCATGGAGCGGACTGAAGGACACTTAAACTGTTCCTCCATTCTCCCTTTGTTTTCCATTATGTTCGGTCTCTCTTCAGCTTCAGTATAATAGATTATTTTATGGATTGGGTCATAAAATGTTCACGAATTTATGTCCTTGTTTCACTCAACCAGGTGCAAAGTAAGACTTCAGAGTGTGATACTGGAGGGGACGTTTGCCAAAATTTACAATGGAACAGTGTTGGAACGTGATGGGTCAGAGAAGAAGGTTATTGTCAAAACGGTCAACGGTAAGTTTGCTTGGTCTCAACTTAATAAGCTTGTAATATACACTATGCGCAATTTGCAACATGGTCATTTTTATTTCGCCAGTCATGTTGTAAATCCAGTTATTGGTTTTCTGCGTAGTGTATTGTTTGTCTAGTGTCCCTTTTTATAACCGGATTATCTGTAACCCTAAAACCCAGTTCCCAGGGACCAGATACGCAAAGAGCATGGAGCGAAGCGAATTGGCGACAAGGTCTGAATTCCTAGTGGAGAAGTGTAATGAAAATGTTATTATTTTCCAGATCATTCGTCACCAGTGCAAATGGCCCTCTTGTTGCACGAAGGGTTATCTCTGGTCGGACTAGTTCAGCAGCACGTGTACGCTGTCATTGGAGTAGCAGCTGAGGAAAGGGTTCCTCCGTTCCTCATCTACTCGGATGATGGGTTCCGCAATTTGAAGAGGTACTTGGGCAGCTAATGCTTCCAAATTTCTATTCTCTCCAGCTCAAGCACTCCAGAGCATTTGATCCACTTAGTCACCTCCTCAACAGTCTTCCCAAGCCGCATCAGACGGGGTCTTTGGGGAGAGTGGCTGGGCGGATAGTGAAAGTGATAGATTGAGTGAAGGAGCATGGGGCGATAAAATATAGAAATAGACTAATATGATAAACATATGTACATGAGACAGGAATAAAGTATAATGTTGTTGAGTCGTCAGTCGACAGTCTCATCAGAACACAATGCTGGACTGGAGCTTGGTTGAAGGGTGGCTGGTATCCATCAGGAGATCAATTTATAAACCACCCTACCTTGATAAAATATTGTACTTGGCATGTAAAATATGAGCTCTCTATGTTACAAATATAGAGTACCGCATTAGCCTATTGTGCCTAGTGTCGTTTTCCGCTTGGCTGAGACTCCTACACATACCATGTTGTTTATGACAGGAAAAATGAGTCAAAAAGTTAGAGTTGGAGGGTGCTGTGGAGGAAGAAGATGTATATCTAGATTCAGGGCTTTCATTATAATAACAGGCTTGGTTCCACAAAGGGTTAAGCTCATTATTCCCCTACTTTACGATATCTGGTTTACGCAGGAAGATATCCTGCATCAGATATACTCCTTTGTTTTACGACAGACTGAACGCATGTGAGCAGAACCGACTAAATGAATCAAATGTTAATTAGTAAATTCATGGAATCCATACCAACGTCATGTCGGATGTCGGCATCTTATCGGGCTGAACAGTGGCAACTGCATTTGATCTCTTTATGAGGAGAAAGTAAAAAATGTACGTGCTTAGGTGAACAATTTGTCTTTTTTTTTGGTCCCAGGTTTCTGCAGCGCTGTCGGTCTGGCCCTGGCAGGCCAATTACTGCCCAAGAAGTAGTTCATACGGCTATTCAGATTGCAAGTGGGCTCGCTTTTCTTCATCGTCAAAATGTTACTCACCGTGATGTCGCAGCCCGTAACTGTGTGTAAGTTCCTTTTTACTACTCTCTCCCCAACTCTTGGTTCAACTTCAACGGGATACGGAATCTGGTCTTTTTTTTACCATTTTTGACTGAAACCCTCCAGAACAGTCAAACAGAACCCATTCCGAACCAGATCTCCAAAAGTTTAGTTCCCCAATTGATAGGGAATATCGAGTGAGTGAATGGTACGGCTACAAACTATTATGTATTCTAAGAAACTACGTAGTCTGGAAAAAGGAAGAGGGAGAGCAAATAACCTGGGAATGCTAAGTTTGGGGCTTCAGAATTTCCCTATGTTTGCTTCAACTAATTCATCAACTCATAATACAACAAACCGTCAAGCCAAGTTCATTTTTAGAGTTTCCAAAGTTTTTTCTCTTCACTCGAGGTTACTTAGAAAGTTTTCTTAGCCTCGAAAGCTTTCTCTCATACCTAAGCTACCTAAGCTATACCGTGACAAGTGTGTAGACTTATTATTACGAATGCGTGTGTGAATCAAAATTATGGGTTCAGTTTAGACACATTATTCTGAGAATTACTCGCCAACATGTAAACTGGCAAACATATTAGTATCTCCACGTATCTAGGAAAACTAGGAATAGGGCAGTTAAACCGGCCTTTAAAAAATTCAAACAAATATGCATATACATTTTAGAAAAGTAAATTCCGTGGCGTAAAGGCGAGGGTTGTCTCAAAAGTCTCTTTTTGTTTTGTCTCTTTTTGGTTTCGATACTTGTGAAAGTGGCTTTTCTCTTCGATTCTCGTACCAGTCAACAAAGTTGTGAAAAAATTA
>JAQFYU010002248.1:0-12353 GCA_034694905.1 Ceratophysella granulata
CAACTCAGAATCAATATGCTCTGCTCAATCATCAATCACAAATCAATACCTTGTTTAACTGGCCTTACCTTGTGTAAACCTGTACACATGGCTTGCATTTGGTCAATAATGAAATGACTAATGACCGAACCACGTGAAGTTAACGATTGTTTCTCGAACTTGTGACTGTATGTAAAATCCAAAAATATTATTAGATATATAATGCAAAAAAGCTCTATTCAAACAAACTACATACAAGTAAAACATCTAAGAAAATTAGTTGAGGATATTTCGAGTTGAATGACTCCGCTTCAAGGCCATCTTCGACTTTTTAAAATCAAGTTAAAAATTTGCAGTCAAGTAGCATCGACATGGTCAAGACTGGTGAAAAAATTGCCCAGAACCATTCCTTTAATTTGACGACAGCATTGTTTTATTCAACTCCAATATTACAGATTTTAATTGCCAACCCGGATCTCGTAACGTGGTCTCATGGATATTTCGGATATGTCCCACCTCTGGCAGTACCGTGAGTTTAAATCAACACTTCAATTTAAGCGGTGATGCACAATCTGATCTCTGTCCATCTGACCTAATAAAATTGCAATTATTAGGGGTGGACCTGCTGAAACCGGGGAAACGCTGTATATTGGGAGATGGGCCGTAAGCGGAAACATGGTTACTGGGAAAATCCATCCATCCCACAGATGCTGCTATATCGGCTTCGAAGGGCAAGAACTCTCCCGGCAGCACTACGAGGTTCTAACTCGAACTGTAAATATTGATTTCGAAGAAAGTCCGACAGTGGAAAGTGTGCCGATTGCCTTCGACACAATTGACTAGTTGCTAGAATACTTTAGTGTTCCAATTGAATCCGGTGTATGCTACCAAATAAGACTACCTTTACCTACCTAGACTTAGACTTAGTCAAAACGACCAATAGTGGTCAATCACCAATCACCGCAAGTGTTGTACCCGTACACAAACTTATTGTCCAAATATTAAATGTGATATGCCGAATCTACAACGTGGCAGGTCAAGTGGATTCAGATTACAGAATTAATTATGGATGCTCTGCGTACATTTTTACTGCAAATGTAAAATAGAGTTTAGACCAAAAAATTGACTCGAGCCCGAACAATGTGCCGCATATTACAAATGGATGCATGTCTTTGCCCGGTTATTCAGAATGTATAGGTTCAGTAATTAAACTTGAAGATGCATTTCCATTTATCGTACTACTGCATGCATGCACCTTCCAGAAAGAAATGTGATCGAGTTCGTTTTCTGTTAATAATCTTAAAGTGGGCATTCAATTTTATGTATTCCACAATACTGGCATAAGTAAATGTACAATCATAAATATAGAACTAGCTGTAGATGAAGCACTTTCAATTTTCGTTCATATTTATTTACGCAATCGCACACACTAGTTAATTTAATATTATTAATATGTTACAGCTATTAGGATGCATGTATGCATTTCATGTAGTACATTACATCACATATCCTATAATAGAATAAGCTTCAGCCTTGGCAGTACATTTACAAACAATACAATAGAACAGCAGCAAGATTTACACACAACAGTGGTATTTCATTTAATTAGGTCCACGCTCACTTCATTCTCATACACGCTGCTCAAAACTTGCTGGAATTCTACTTTTATTCCAGCATCTGTATATTGTTTTCCTAGTATAAAACCAATTTGTGACCAACAAAAACGCGCTAACCGTTCTCTCCTGTAGGTTAGTTTATACTTTGTGCTACAGGGAATTTGAAATATTAAACTAGTGCTTGCAACTACCGAGGCGGCTGCAGCATGTACAATTAGTTGAGTGAATTTCTGAATAGCATGTAATGTACTATGTATATGGCAGTAGGAGAGGGAGTACTCTGATAAATGCGGAAACAAACGGAATAATAGTGTTAAATAAAATGCATACGTTCATATACGAGAAACAAAACAAATGCATTCATTTCTTCCAGTCCACTCCAAGCAGAGGCAGTACAACAATGTGCAGCACAGTGCAGCTATTCTTGACAAAGAGGACTTTACAGTAGTTACATGTAAACAGGACTAGAGTAGGGCTCACGTAACAAAATACTAGCCTAAAATTCAAACATTAAAGCTGATAAATAACAAATACTATCTTGCTTGAGTGTTACCGTACCTATTCACATTATTCCAGCCAGTAGGTGTCGGTCACGCTAGCAAAACTTCTCAAAAAATTACAAAAGTAAAAAATGTGTTCACAGTTCAAGTCGTAACTATTCAGTAGATTGAATTTCAAAGATGATTACCAAATTGACAGAAGTTATTCCAAATTGCATATCTTGATTTTCTTGCATGTTCGTTTTACCAAAACCAACAGCATTGACTAATCTAGTGACAGGAGGATTTCGGTGACCTAGGCTACTATCGGCTGTATTTCGTGTCAAATAATGTTACCTTGCATTTGCTTCATACGGTTTATGTTTTGTTCCATCGTTGTGATTCATTTTCTAACGTAGTAAATGCAGGTCTATCTGAAACGGTAATTCGTCAACAACCGTATATAAGTAGCAACTGGTTCAAATGTGCATTTCTGTCGTTCGGACCTTGACCTTCTACATAGTATATTTGAGCAAAGGAAAGATTTGTTTCGTAGTTTATACTTGCACTGTTTAATTAACTTCACAGCACACATATTTGCATACTAAGAATTCTAAATGCATTTAAATTCCGGTACTATATCTCTACGAGTAAAAGACTATATAAGTAGTATAATTCTAAGACAAAGTAAGGAATCATTTCACGCAGTCTATATGATGTAGTTTTGAATGAAGAAGTAAAGATAACATTGAGAAGTCATCCACAGAAAAGTGGCTAGTGGCTATACCCGAATGCCCGGAAAGTGACAGTAAAGCTAAAACGAAAATATGGCCGTCAACCGTGTTGTACGAAACACATAAGGAAGTATGGTCCTTCGGGAAAAGGAAAACATTGAAACATTAATTGAGCTCAAGCATTTGTTGTATATTCATTAAAAGCTTATTCATTAAAACTGGAAACAAAGAATATTAAAGTGACATAAGCAGAATTGTTCAGAAGCTACGAACATATTTCGAACTCACTCAAATGCTGGTTCCTTCGTTTCGACGAATATTCAAAAAGGGTTTGTTTCGAAATGCTTTCATAACCTGTTTAGACCGTATTCCCCTTTAATTGAACGTCCTCCAACAATTTTGGCATTGCTTTCAAGTCGGGATACTAAAATTATTATTGTACAAAGTTTCTCTACCCTAACGCCTATATAATCCTGTTCTAGATCAATAACTATGTAATTTATCTGTCTGAATCTACTGTAGTCATTCGCTTCTTACAAATTAGTGCAAGTTTTGTTCTCTTTCTAACTTTCTAAACACTTTTGTGTGGGAATCTTATTCGTCGAGTTAGTCTTCAAGTCTACGGTACTTGCATCGTACGTTTTCCTTAGTTTAATAGGTAAAGTTATAAAAAGAGAAACAAAAACAAATGTCGTAAAATACTGGGAGTAACACAATGAACAAATTGTTATATATAAAAACTAGCCTAAGTAGGAAGATTTTAGTCCCAAACAATTCATAGTCTTCGAATTTAACTTTCTAGATTACAACGATGTTTAAATAACAGGTTGTAAGTCAAATGGATTAATTAATTGCTTCCAGTCACAACTACATGTTAGATTTATATTCAATATTCAATACAATAGAATTCGTAGTCCTTAATACCATAATGCGATTTTACGAAATATTCCTAAAAGTTACGCTCGTCTAAAAAACACCAACGTTCTTTTACCTCGCCTGTAGGCTTCAGGAAGATTTGACTGTGTTGTGCTTGTTCATTCGTGATTCATGATGTCATCCAAAGAATTTCAAGAATGATTCAGTGGTTTTGTTGCTTGAAGTTAGTCAAGTCAGGCTCATAATATTCATCTTCGATTCAGTTCCAACTTAATAGCTGAAAAACGGAATAATGGTTATCAATTAGATTCACAGTCAAGTCTAATGCTTTGCAAATGCAATGCAACCTAAACCTCATGGTACCATATGGTTATCATCAGATGCGTGTCAGTTTCAGCTTTCAGCATATCAATCAAACGTGTGACGGTGTGACGTTGGGATTTGAAATAGGAGTAAAGTCGTACCGTACTGACCTGTCAACAATCTCCTGCAATAGTGTTGCTTCGTATATACTTGCGGGTGATATACGCAAATATCTGGTCAGGTAAGCTTCTTAAGCCCTGATTCCGTAACTTGACACACAACTAGAATTTCGGACTTAACTGACCGATTCAACGAAGGTTCAGGCGCTAAACCTAACATGTTGCTGTCAACATTTTGAGGGACTTGCTGCCCTACCTTTTATATAGTTACCAAATAAGAACTGGAACTTGACTAAACTCAAAATTGGAGTTCAACTTTATGAAGGTTGTTATAGATAACAGTACTTATACATATTGTGTATTGTGGTTGGTGACGGTTACACATTGCCAAGAAACACTAATTGCGCAAGTACTTACTACCGTTTGAAAAAGGGAAAACAAAGAGGGCAAATTGCAGGACAGGAAGCGAATCGCCTATTTTATTTTAATGACAGGAAAGAAAGTGGACTAACCATCGATGATTTCGGATTTCACTTTGTAGAGTTCTTTACGAACTTCCTTGAGAATTTCTTGTTTTAGCGCCTCCAAATCGCTGTCGTAACCACCTCCACCTCCATTGCCATTGACTACGATGCCACTGGAAGCATCTGAGCCTGTGCGCTTCCGTTGGTTCATCTTTGGTGACGAAGGAGTTGACTTTTTACCCAGAGTTCCCGATCCAGAGTCCACTTCATCCTAAACATTTAAATATTTAAGTAAGTAAGTACCTTATCTGGGATAGGACGCATATATATATCATAGTTAGTCGGGTTCTAAGTATCGTCACATCGGGCAAGTCGAGTCGGGAACAGTGCATCAAAGCCTAATTTAGTCATTTAGTGTCGATTGATTGATCAGAGTAAAAGCAAAGCGCAAATATTCAGGAAGTCAGGCAGAAAGCTGTGAGTTCATTTCCGGGAACAACACATGTGCTTCCTTCACTTCCACAAGCAACCGCGAGAGAGAATCCTTTTTATCCTTTGGTGAAAGCCGTCTCTCTATCGATCCACCATTGGACTCATTCCTATTTTAGTTTCATCTTTCTCCTCTCTGCCATACCATCGCCATCGCCACGCCACGGTAGAATTATTTTTGCCTAGTAAAAGGGAAGACAAGCTGGTAGTTTAATTTATCAGAAAGACAAAGAGAACATTTTCCTGTAATATTTAACATTGAACTGCCGTCAAATGAAGATCCAACTAAACCCAAACTGCTAATTGTCAAAGCCGCTGCACTGAAAATGTGCAGAAGTATTGTCAACTCAACAAATCTACATCTTCTAACCAAACTAATATAATAGCAACATCCTACCGTTAAAAATTTGATCATAACGTAACTCAATTAATTACAGGATTTTCTGCAACTACTTTTGTTAGCAGAAGTTCACTTCACACACTCAATTTTTTCCCGAATATATTTTTCACCGCAAAGCCAAAATTTTCTTAAAATATAACGGTCTAAACATAGCAAAGTTCTTGGGTCTTGTGTCATATACATTCATTTTTTCAAATTATGGGAAATACTGATAACAATTTGGAGTGCCGAACTAGATTAACCATTACCATTGTGCTTGAAGGATCGATTTCTATGCTATTCTATCTTCCACTGTGTGCGTAGTCTTCATCTTCAAGTTATCCTATTCGGAATATATGCGGGTCACTCTGACATTTACATTTTAAATATTTTGGATTGGGTTAAATTCATTGCAAGTCAAATTGGCTAACACAAACCGGGGTATATGGGCAGTGTCAAAATAGCTAGTGTCAGCGTTCTTCGTTGTCTATTTCGCAGTTAAACCTAACTTGCCTGCGCTGGCGTTGCCGGAAGTAATTTTTGAACGTGTAAAACAGTGCTATACTCGGTTTGGAGTTCCAACATATGGTTGAAATATTTAAGGAAGTAGTAAGTACAAATCAAATTCATTTACTTACCTGACTATTTTGTGAATTGGAGTTATTTTGGAGCGCCGGTACATTAGGAGCTGAGTTCTCCTTCACCATAGCCCTTCGTCTAGCTAAAGTTTTAGCCATTTCGTCCATTAGAGACGTTCCACTACCACCATTAGTTTGGGCCGCCTCTGTACCGCCATTTATGCTGTTTCTTCCTCTGAGTGTTCCGTAAATACTCCCACTACTTGCACTTCCACTGCTACTGGAACTCGATGTACTCGTTGTACTGATCGCATCTGGTTGAGGACGATTTGCTTTGCGTAGATGTGCATTTGCCAGCGCGGCTGCCAATGAGCCCGCATCACTATCTCCTCCGCGGGACAGCGGCCCGTTTGGCATTGGAGGTGGAGGTGGAGGGGGACCACCGACAGTCGGTCCGTTTCCGGCGGGGGAAATTGACATTATCGGAGCGGGTGGCGGTGGTGGAGGAGGCTGTGGTGCAGAATTTGTTCTGTGATGACCAGGAGGTGCTGCACTTGACACTACGAGTGGTGTGTTTGGACTACTTAATGCGGGTATGACTATTAGAATCAAAGATGAGGAACAATATTAAATATTACACATCACACAACGAATAATAGACTTTGAAAGCATTTTTCGAAAACTGCATAAATTGTTCAGTTTGACAAACGAAATAGGTTACACCATCTTACCTTGTTGCTGAGGCTGTGACATTCTTCGTTCTTGAATTATGGCTATGTCTTCCCTCGTCATCGTTCGGTACCCCATATCCTCTTCGTTAATGTGATGATGACTATGTGGAGGTTGAGGTGGAATCTGGATTTGGTGATTGGGAATTGCCATGGAACCTCCGGGAGGTGCAGGAGGAATATGATTCAGCATTGGCTGTCTAATTGGCGGTGGGCCACAAACCAAACTGTTGAGCGCTTCAACGGCGTGAAGCATTGCAAAGGCAAATGCTTCCGCGTCATCTTTACTACTAAAGTTCAGTCCATAAACTTGTCGATTGTCTCGCCACTGATGGAAGGTTGGGGTGGCTTGATTATACTTAAGTCCTTTGAGAATTGAACAATTGATGACCACCTCTTGATCATGTAACTTCCGACCAACTACACGAAATGTGTTGTTCACGACGTGATGATAGATATGAACTTTAGACAACCCCGACGAACTACCACTGGGGACCCACTTCTTATTCGACTCGTCGTAAATCATCACAGAAGCACGGGCAGACGCAATGCTCTGCTCACTAGAAAAAAAGAAAAGAATCCATTAGGTCTCATTAGACAAATAAATCATGATTCATGATCTATGATCGGGGTTCCTAATTATTTCTTTCCGACCTCCGACCTAGTTCTCAATCGAAATCAGCTAAAGAAAGTCATGCACCATGCTTGCCTGATATTTACCTTCCAGGACCTTCTGACAAACTCGTAGGTTCCCTAATAATAGGAGAAACTTGAAGGAATATTATGTAGTATGATTTATGATGTTCGAACGCATTAAATTGAATGACCAAATGGCAAATCTTTCGACTTCATCTCCTAATGAAGAAATGAAGGGGAGGATCTGCAGCACATCCTAAACCTCTGCTCGCCCGAATCATTAAATTGAGTTGAAGTGAAGACGTGACGTGAGGATTAGTTGATTTATCAATAATCCGGCCCCGTGTTCATCTCTTCTAATCGAGTACATTACATATGCGAAGTATCTGTTTCGAATGACGTTATTCATCTTAATTTGGCAAAGAATGTGCATGTACTTTTAGCATAATAATTAATATTTTTGCAGTGTCTGTGTCTACTATTGTTAATCGGAGTCTGGACCGTATTTACATTATGATGCTGCGCTTTGTATTTGATTAGTCGTTTTGGTAGTCCTTCCTAAGTTATGTCGCCTTGTCTGTCCGTATTTGAAAATTGAAACTTGTTCATTCCTATTAGGATTACATTACGTTCTGCTTTGAGTCAGAGTTGGTCACACTAAGCAAATTCACAGCTCTTCAAAATACCCTTTAACCAAATTCTGTCCGCCGCTTGCGGTGTGATACCTTCAATTCACATGCATGCGTGTGTCACTCCTCAAATTATACAAACATTAAACATTTCACAGTCAGCGAACGAAACGTCTTCTTTCAACCCAGTTCAACCTTCAGAATCATATTCATGTTACATTCATTCTCCTCAGTACTTCCTTCTCAGAAATATTCACGCAAGGGTTTTAAGAAAGTCAAAGTCAACAGTAGGCTGCTGAAAGAACGATTCACTCGGCTTGTGCCCTTCAACTTATTTAGAGATATCCCACCACAAAAAAGAGGAGCCATATCCAGCTATACCAATCAAACCTGATTTTCGTCGAGGAACGAGGAAATGTGTGAAAAGTCGCAAATCCGGTCAACCACAGCCACATCCCTTTACATCACTTTTTGCAACACTTTCCTTTTCTGATGGAATATTTACTCCTTTCCTACCTACATATACTCCTCCTGTTCATGTAAATTTAAAGACAGCAGATGAGCCGAGAATAAACAACCACGATAGATACATGCTTTCTAAGGCAAGCTCATGGTGCAGTTTTTATTCTCAAAATGTCTTATGAATGTAAACAAGCCAACTCCTTTCACGAGGAAATTCTCAAAATATAAGCCTAATATTTCATGACTTAGCTCGTGCCTCTTCTGGTCGAATTTCCAGCAGCTCCCGAAAACCAAGATGATAGAAGCCTAAAGTGACGGAACATATCACTTATGATATGAATGATGCATGTCGATGATTATGGCTTCATACACCATTTCATGTACGTAATGTTCAACATGGAGCTGCTATGGTGAGCAATTTTATAGTCAATTTAACTAGGCAGTATGCAGTATGCAGGCATTTCCAACTACGGCTTACAGTTGGTTCAAACGGATTCAGAAGTATCAAATCGGAGCTAGTCTTTGGCCTGATAAGTAGGAGAAAACGTTTAGCGTCATATGCAAGTTAAACACACCGTAGAAAATCACTTATTTATGAGCACCAAAATTGGCAGATTGGAAATTTCCGTTTGCTGTCGATGACAAGGTGATACGTGGCGAGCAGCAATAAGTACACAATTCTCGTAGCTCCGCGATCGCGTCATAATGTCATTTGATAGCATAATCGAAACGATTGGGATTGGGACAGTAGTCTTACACCAAATAAATACATTTTGAACGATTTCATGCTTGCGCTCGCTCAGCGCATCTGCATCTAGAATGTAAGACAAATCTCAGTCTTCGAGATTTGAATTCTTGACATCAAAACGAATCATAATCTTAACTCCATCATCCATCGTCCTGGACTCAGTTCCTAATTTCCCATGGTATTTTCGCGCCATTTACTTACTTACTAAAAATTCATAAGTTACGTACGTATAAGCTATTTGAACGGGATTTGGTCTCATATTGTGGCTTAATAACTTAGAAACAGCTATAAAAATTGCCGGCAGATTGCATGAAACTTTCCTTAAGAACCTTTTAATTTAAAAAAGGGTGTGTCGAAATCGATACACGGTTGGGCATCCGAGGGTTAATGCGATACTTATGCTAAATGACTAAATGAGTACGACTTTTTTTTTTACATGAATTTTCAAGATCAAATAGACTAATGCATTAATAGTAAGTAGTCATAGTTCATAGTGTGACATCGGACGTCGGACGGTGTAGAACATGAGTCTGCTACAGGCAGATCGCAGAGTTTGGGTCATATCCATACATGACACAGATCGACGGTCTTTTCCCCATCACTTAGAACTAAAACGACTTCTCTTTATATATTTACTCAAGTCGAGCCAGATCATAAGTACGTCAGGTTTCAGGTTCCCTGGATATACCCACTCCACTTCGTACATCGTACATAGACGCTCACGATTCACGAGCAAAAACAGAGAACAACTTCCTCTTGTCTTCGAGTCATCTGTCCATCCATTCCCATCCCATCTCCATCTCCCGTCCTATTCTATTCGCTCACTCTCCATCTACAACTATTGTACTGCACCAACAACATCCACACATATCCAACATGTCCGTATCCGTATGTTCCCATTTCCACTTTCCAGAAGCTTGATACTGATACTCGGGCTAAACTATCTATTTCTTGCCAACTAACTTGTGTTGGACACACAAGTCCAGTGTGAATGGATACGGATGTTTTCTGCGTGTGCACTACGCCGTGACACATGATTTTCCGAAATATGTTTAAGTCATTCTACACAAGTTTTATGTTTCAGCTTTAAGTAGTAGACAGACAGATACGAACAATTTCAAATTCCATTGTACAATTAACGTCTAATTTAGTTACAAATTGAAGAGTCACTTCTTTAGGCTTTAGTGCTCATAAAATTCAAATTGCTCAACCACGCCCAAGTCATTGGATGAGCAGATGACAATGAGCATTGAACGAGTAAGTGCAACATATTCCTAACTATGGATATATCGTGATGTGTAGCATGCCGTTGTCGTTTGTCAATTGTCTTTGGCTTGTCAGAATGAAACGTGAATCAAGTGAACTGTATATAAGTGGTAGCGTAATGTGTTGGTGTTAGCTTACTTGTTGCGCAATGATGACAAGCTAAAAGAAACAATGTTGTGTCTTCCATTTAAAGTTCAGACATTCAACTTAACCCGTTTAACACCGGAAGTGAAGTACTTCCAGTTCCAATGTCAAGCGAAAAGTAGGCCAAAATATCCAGCAGCAGAAACTGATTAAGTATCCATTAATGTTACATATCGTTCTTGCATCCTTATCCAAATGCAAGCTTCGAACTATGAAAGCGAATTCATTAAGTACTTAGTATGTTCTTGACATCACCGGTCACAAGTCACAAGGCCGCAAGCCCTCCGAGTCAACTTAGGCCTTCCAGCCCTCCGGCCTTTCGACCAAAATGAGCTTCTAGAGGGCCAGAGGGCCGGAGCGCCATTTGCCCATCTATGCACCGAAAATACTCCATGCGTTTGCTTCAAACAAAATCTTTCACAATTTTAGTGAACTTAATATTCGGATGTTCTGTAGCTCTAAGCAGAACATGTAATTTTGCTGCGCTTGCTTTTCGTAATTCGTGCGACAAACAACACACAACAGTCAGTAGTATACATAGTATAGTACGTATACATAGTATGTATTACATTTGATGGGCAATGGAATCGTTAATAGTTTGGCCGATTTCGAGGGTTCTGCCGCCCTGCCTAATTAAGTGCGTGCATCTTGATGAAATCTGTAGTAAAGTACGTCAGAGTCAGAATGTTGCACAAGTCAAAGACTTCCGACTTGACTAATAGGAGATACCAAAGAAAAGGAAATGAAGGGGACAGACCGAACACCGAACTCCTTAGGATACAAAGGGTTGAGATTGAGAATGTAATTTCCAATGATCGTGTGCTACGCTACATAGAACCAAACGTATCCGAATCACTGCCCCCAAATTCAGACCAAATAGTATTGTAATTTTAGGTACGGACCGGACATGCATAACATTTGCCAGGTGTCAGATATCAGAAATCGGAACCGCATTCATTCTCAAAAAGAAAATCCGTAACTAACTTAGAGTTCATCACACCACACACACCAAAGTTGAATCAGCACAGTATGTGTTTTGCGAATTGCAAAGACAGAAAGAATATAGCCTTGGTCTCGGATATTTTAATTAACATTAACCCCATGTTGTATACTGTAATACAAAATATCTTGCGCTTATGCACATTAGCTTTAAAATCAGAGAACAGAAACGTTCAGCAGAATTTGAGGCTGCAAGGATTCGCTCATTTCACTTCGACATTCAAATAACTGGGAAAATTCATTGAACAGCAAGAAGAATACATACTTACATAGTTAACATTCACAAGAACAACCAACATACAGTTGTAACTTGTAACGAGTAACTCTCCTCGATTTTGTTGTACTAGTCCCGGTGTCAATGTATTCTCACGCATACCCACCCCCTCATTTCCCACATCGTTTAATTCAACCAGAACCAGACAGTTATTTTGATCAGATGAAATAATGAAGCTTTAGAAATATAGTCCAGATTCGGATTCTTGTCCCCGTTAAGCCCCGTAGTTTTTAAGTAGGAAGTAAGATTTCTTATTATTCAAAGCAATATCCGTATTCGAAATTCGAAAGAACCTAAAAGACCTGTTACCTGTTCAATTCCCTGGAGGTCCCCCGACCGAACCGATGATGCAGGGACATGGACACAACTGATTAATATTTGGTAAGTACACATATACACTCTTATATCAGGTTTTGCGTTAACAACTGTCGTTGTCGTGATACCACTTATT
>JAQFYU010002249.1:0-12353 GCA_034694905.1 Ceratophysella granulata
GCATCAGATTGTTTTCTTTTACCCATGTGCTGACCTTATCCATTTGGCTATTCATAAAGTCAACCATTAGCTCAATATTCTGTATTGTGTCGAAGAAAACCAAGTTTGTGTCATCAACAAACATTTCAGGCAAGGCTTTGTCCTTAACTATAACATCAACTAAGTCATTTATATAAAAGGTAAAAAATTGTGGGCCAATTACAGATCCTTGTACCAAACCAATCCACGACTCAATAGTATCTGACAATTTCCCTTTAAGGTCTACGCATTGTTTACGGCAGATAAAATAATTTCTTAGCCAGTGATCCGAAATCTTGTATTTGGATTTGACCTTTTGTAGTAGCATTTCACGATTTACAGAAGGAAATGCGTTTCTCAAGTCAATGCTCACTATGGCACATACAAGGCCATTGTCCACTTTTTTTTAATGGTATCAGTTACTGCAATCATTGCATGTTCAGTAGAATATGCAGTTCTACACCCGAATTGATATTTGCTCAAAAATCCTGAACTTCTTACAAATGCAGTTAATTTTTTTGAATACAATTTTTCCAAAAGAGTCATGACCAGAGGTGAAATTCCTATTGGTCTAAAATGTGAGTTTGCCTTTGCATTTACACATTTTGGAATTGGCACAATTCGACTAATTTTTAGGGCATCAGGGATTTGACCACTGGAGAAGCTTTGATTGCACAGAGATAGTAAGCTATCAACAAAATTTTGAAAGTTCATAAGAACACTAAACATTTTTTTACACAAGCCAGTACTGTCAGGGTGGGAAGAATTCCTCTTTTTGATAGATTTCCAGGCTTGAACTAAGTCAGCCTTCGTAACATTGACAACATGAAAGTAATCATCATTGACACTAGTGATTACAATATCTTCATTAAGTGTACTATACGGTTGACAGTTCGTTGGGAAAGGTATTTGGGCATAGTACTGATTCAGTTAATTAGCATCTAATTCGTCATAATCACAAGTACCCTGAGCTTTAAAATTTAAATTAAACATATTTGACATAGTATCCCAGACTCCCTTTATGTCTATACTTTCAGCTACTTGTTTATTGTTATCATCAAGTGAAACCTTCTTTATTTCCCTTCTGAGTTCTTTGTGTTTTATTAAATGTAAGCTAATTTTTGTGTCATTGTCAACTTGATATGTGATAGAAGGAATTGGTAAGGGTTGAGAAGCAGAAAGAAGGGGTTTGTTGAAACAAGAAGGGGAAAAAATTCCACGGGTTGTACAAAATGTAAGAAATGAAGTGTCACTGGTTGAGAAACAGGAAGTTGAGGTAGTGGTATTTGTATTTATAAGTAATACTACAGACAAAGGGCTCATTAGCCCCCGTCCGTAGGACGGGCTTTCCGCTAGTTTCACAAATACATAGAATAAGAAAATAGTCCATACTCATGTCATAAGGAGATATTTTCATAACAATTTTCAATTACGGATGCAGAATTATACATACATCTATGATTAAAGGGCCTGATGAGACTGAATTGCAAGCAAAATTTTCTAAATTTAGAAATGAGTACTCGTATTAGTTTGGAAAATAGAAAATTAAATATAAACTTGTTTTCTACATATGTACTTTTGAAAGCACTCGGTCTCCTCAGGAACTTCGTGTCTTTTTAAGACATTTTTTTTCAAATTTTGATTTTAATATTGCTCAAATAGCTTTGTCTGAGCTGAGATTCAGAAAATGGATTCCAAAAGTTGGTTTTCCAATGAATGACATGCATGAATAATGAAAATAACCCATCCAGTTACAAATACAAATCAAGTCGTGCTACTAATAAAAAAAAACCTATAAAAAAAATAGAATTTGCGCACAACTTAAAACTGGTCAGCTTTTTTGAATTTTAAAATTTAATTGATATTTGTTACTTATGAGTCAACATCGCTAGGTGCTAATTGTTCCTAGTTCGGAAGTAAAGGCTATGCAAAATATGCAAGTAATGTGATTAGCATAAGATAAATACAAGGCCAATGTTGGCATTGGTGATGTAGTGCTACAAGCGAATGAATGGTATCATTCTGTCCAACCTGTTTTATTTTGTAATGACTTTGGGAATTATTTCAAATAGCGCATTAACACTTCATACTAATTACGATTTTGAATTTATCATGACTAATTCTTATAGTTAAATACGTTGCATCTACCGGCAAGTGGAAGAACGAAAATGATCTTATTCCCAGGTTTAATTTCAAGGTAAAAGGCAGGAATCTCCAGTTTGTGCATCCTAAAATTTAAGCACCTGACCTGAACAATTACAAGCTACCAAGTGCTTAAAATTTTCTAAATATATTTCTTCAATTGTCAATTTTAGTTCATCGTCTTCAATCCTTTTTATTAGGAAAGTATCACGAAAATTTTCTTGAAATTGTGTTTTGAGATATTCCGGACATAAGCTCAGAAACTTCATTAGGAAACTGGGTAGCTAATTTCCATGAATTCTTGCCAAACCGAATAGTTTTGAAAATTTACAATGAATT
This sequence comes from Ceratophysella granulata, assembly GCA_034694905.1. Taxonomy (NCBI): domain Eukaryota; kingdom Metazoa; phylum Arthropoda; class Collembola; order Poduromorpha; family Hypogastruridae; genus Ceratophysella; species Ceratophysella granulata. The sequence continues at coordinate 2,500 of JAQFYU010002249.1, forward strand.
TATAATCCGCTCTAAGGATTCACGGGTACCTACATTTTACAGTTAAAGAAATTAAAAATCATTATTATTTTGATGCAAGCTTATAATAACAAATTTCGATTCGCAGAACCCTGATTCCTTAGAAGTTTCCTTAGGTTGTATTTGCACAACAAACATTTGTCAAGATGTTAGTATAAGAAAAATAGGGTATACCATGGTATTATGCAACAGTTTTCGGTGTGCCATGAGCCTTTTACGTGTATGTGTTTGTGGATTTATATTTTGCATCAATTCGTCCAAAAAAGTGGGTTATTCAGAATTCAGAATACACAATACACTCTCACTTTCCGTTGGCTAATTTTATTATATTTATAACGTAAACTTAACTCAATTCGTACATTCGAGTAGGTACATTCACCTTGCACTAACAAAGTTGATCCATCTATTTATATAATTTATAGCGTCTGCTTGGAAACGAATCATCAAACTAATTTTATGAACGTGTTTCAAAACAATTAGGTATCGCAGAAACAAAATTTCAAATATTTGATTACTACAAACTGTATTGCATTTCGTATGCACAAGTGTAAGTTCAGGAACAAGTTCACAAACTACAAAAGGCAGAATATGTAAGCAGCACAATTCCGTGATTGGAAAAGCAATCAAATTGTAGAACTCTAACTCGAATTTAATCAAGGTAAGCATAAACTTAGATAAAGTAGAACCAATTTCAAAAGCTTTTGTAATGCTTTTAAAAATACATTATTATCTATTTATTTAGACTGATACAATATGTTTAGATTAGAACGAATGTTAATTAGATTCACATTCTCACATGCTCAAGATTAAATTCTCAATATGCACATTTGAGAAAACAACAAAGGTTCATTTGGTATTGTTTGAACAAATATTTTTTAGAAAGCCGAACGCCAGACGGATAAAAAAGATTCAAGATTGACAATGGAGATGCTGTTCCAGATAATACTCATATTGACCCTGACTACCGTCAAAGTAGTTCACGGGGTTACACTAACACCATTCACACGTCAGAGCGGAATGACAGCACATGACCTCCGTTCTGGTCCAATTGAAGTGAATGACACGCGCACTATTATCATTCCTAATTTGTACTACGATGGAAAGGGACCGGATGCTTACTTCATGGTTGGCAATGGCGAACCTCCAGTGGATAGGCCGAGCGAAACGCCAGGTAGTTCAAAACTAATGCATTATTAATAAATCATTAAAGCTATCGGCTGAAATCAAAAGTAGAAAATTATAAGAAGGGATGCGGGTTGACGTTGAAATTAGAAATTAAAACCCATTAAAGTTTCTCTATTACGCAAAATATGTGTAAAAAGTTCTTTACGAATTTATTTTTTTTGTTAATGTTGACTCATCGATATTTTTTGTTCAATTAGTTGCAATTATTTTTGAAAATAATATATCAAAGTGGGATCAAAGATCAAACATAGTGCAAGATTACAACGAAATGTTCAAAGAAAAGTTTCATTTCGGTTTCAATTTCAAGTCACGTTTTTTAAAATTATATCAGCTTCGAATACTTGGAATTGGCATTGGCCCTTGACACATCCTTGCTGCCTAGCCTATTCATCAGATTTATCCGATTTATCTAATAATTACAAAATTGATTTTTAGGTCACAAAATTCCAAATGAAAAAGGAGTTTCTTCCGTACTCAAGGGCTACAATGGAGAGACGATTGTTCTGAAGTTACCGGCTAACTTCAACACGAATTCGATTGACTGGCTTGCAATGTACTGCATTACTTACAAGCACACTTTCGGATATGTCCTATTTCCCAGAAACAGTGAAGCAATGAAGAATCTTCCTGAAGGAAAGCCCGAGAATTCATCAAAAGCTTGTGCTGGAGATCTCAATAAGCTTCCTTTTATCCTCATTATGGCCTCGATTTTAATGGAACGATTTGCAATTGCAAGCATCTTTTTCAGTTAATATCGGTAATATTGTGTTCCGGAAATACTAATATGAGTAATAATGTATCCATGATCCAAATTTATCTATAGAATTGTTTCTGATACCAAATGGAATTGACAGTGAAGATAATAAAAGTTCACCATTGAATATTGAATATCGTACCCATCCCGTGATGTGTTGTACATTTATTATAATTTTGTGTTTACAATATGTGAAGTACAATTGAGTAAAATTATGGTAGAAATCCAGGATCCAGAATATATTATTTTAGTTTTCTATTCCCCGCCACCCAATTTTGGGAATTCGATGCTGGAATCCAAGTTCAATTCCATTGTTGACTGTATTGGCAGCTGCAAAGCATCTCCAGCTCCAGATATCATCGATGGCTCAGAAATGGGCTCCATCATCATGACATCCGCTTGACTTTGAGCTGGTCTGCTTTTCCATGTTTCCGTTTCGTGTGAGTTAAAGTGACAATTATTCTGCCCATGGAATTTTGCACTGAACTTTGATATTTCTATGCCATTTAAGTCCATTTTTGCTTGAGATCTATTGGATACTCGAATCGCCAGAGCAGGATTACATAAACAGCAGAAATTGTAAGTATGATTCCCAACTTTCATCGGAGGAGGTGAATTCACACGTTTTCTTCCACTGGACTTTCCTTTAAAACGATCTCGACTTAGTTTAGCCTCACGATTAAACTTGCTTTCTTCAGAGTCCATGGTGTTTAGTTATTTGATGAGATTATGTAGACTTTGAATGTAGTACGGAGTCCCACACGAAAATTACAAAACTTTAGAACAACAAATTCTGACTGACTCGTCGCATTTGTTTTTGAGATGAAACTGAACGGTCGACGTTTTACTACCGACATTTGGCATTAAACATTAAAGCAATGCATTGAACACAAAACGTTCGTATTCGTTCTATTGTATAGTTAGTGATAAAAATTATGAATCATTGAGGCACATCCTCCTGTATGTGCATCGCATATCTTATCAGCTAAAAATTTGCAACTGACTACGTGTGATGTGAACGTTCCTCGCTGTGACATATCATAACAGTCACGTCACAAGTCACAACTCACAACCTTATACGTTTCCGTACAAATTCGTACCACCCTTTGAATCCCAATTTTAGTGCTATGAAACGCGTAAATCCATAAAAAAATCTTCTCAGCTGCAGCTTTTCCCTTTATAATAATTGTGCATATAATTTGTCCTAATTATTGAATCCGTAAATAATTTAAAAAATAAACACCGATATTGCATGTAATTTAATGGGAAACTTGGGGTTTTTAATTACATGTAATTTCAAATTACAGTTGAAAATATTTTGCTCAGTCCTGATGCCAGAAATGCATTAAAGTGAAAACATGTAATTGCAAAGAATAACGAACAATAACAGAATGGAAGTGAAGGGAATCGAAATCGATATGCAGAATAAAAGTGGCAATATTGACATTACTTTTCACGACGTAAAAAACTTGTTTTATCATTCAGTGTTATCATAATATTCATAGATAAAGACTATTTCCGCTTAAACCTTGAGATGCATTTTTTAATCCGTTAATGCTTCAGACTCAGCTACAATAACTTATCTTCAATTCAAATTAAGTCAATAATAGTTTACATGTTTATGAGTCTATAGGATTGACAAATAGTTTGCAAAACTATATGTTACAATGCAACATCTTGCCACATTTACATATCCCTACTCCCTATTGTTCAACACATATCACTGCTTACTAATTGAAACATAATTGCATGCACAGTCTGGTAGATTGTGCTACAATTGGGCGGATATGAAAAATGTGTTAAAGTAGCGTAATTAAGTTCGGTTAGGTTGGGTTATGCTCATGCTCAGTTTCAGGGTTGAAATCAGGAGTCTGGACTATGGAACACCCTATAATCACCCGTTTTTGTAACCAGCAATTAAATGTAATGTAATCGCCCGACGCCACATGTTCTGGTTTCGCTCGTACTTTTTGGTCCGTTGTACATGTGCATTAAATTATTACATTTGGTTATACGTTAGGTAATCGAATACCACCACCGTAAGCGTAGCCTACCCAGAATTTATGCTAAAATTCTTCACACAACACACAACCCGTATTAGAGTGAAACCGAGCTGGTTACTGGGGTGGCTACAGTCATATACCAGCACCACCACCTATTGTATGGGTTACAGTGTGTTTCGTAAGCCTTCCTTCAACCCGGAATTAATTAACTTTATTGTTTTGACTTTTCAGAAACAAATCATAAAATCCCGAAGCCAAGTGTGAAGCCGCGTGACGTGTTTGTACTACATACTTTTTAAAAGAATTGCCTCTTTGGTACACATAATTGTAGAATTATGGAGGAAACCCGTCTTGATTTCTGGCGGGAGCGAGTGCTTGGTTACCCACCGGTACGAAATCCTTTTCAGCTTAGTAAATGGCACTTTTGTGCACTTCATTATTATTATTAAACATAAGGCTTTGTTGGATTTAAAAAAAAAATAAAAGCATCAATCTTAATTGACTCGTCAATTCAAGAAATTTTGTAATTTGCCTCGTCTTCATAGCTTACATATTTGGTTAACATGCTTGAGGTTGAGGTCCTTGGTCTGGCTGGAGTAAAAATATGGCTTAACAGGCCTGGGCAAAGTACATGAAATCGAAAAATACTGTGATTTAAATTGGGTATATTTTAAGTAATTGGTAGTCTGTAATTTGTAATTTGATTTATGAAGAGTAATATATTGAGAATTATAGCGTTTTAATATAAAAATTACAATTTTTGGAACAGTTGAGTTAATTTCAAATGTATTGACAATGACTGTCCTTTTGCTTTGGTGTTGTCAAAAAATAGGGACCATTCAAGACAAATTACATATAATTTATCGTTTTGCCATGATTTTGACAACTTAAAGATTTCGGCTTATTAATAAAGCGCCAGACAATTAATCCAAAAATGTTTGAATTTTTTTATAATTTTGCCGATGAAAATTAGTTTTTCTCTTATGCAAAAATATATTTTAATCGTATGAAAATAAACATATTATATTACCGATTTTAATATAACATGAATATTATATTATATTGCCGTAATAGAACTGAAAACCTTGTCGATTCATGTAATTGTTCGAATTTAATTAATAGCTTATTTTATTATACTTGATGTAAACTTGCATTGCAGCTTAAACCGGCTATCCAGTAGTGGCTAGAAACACAAAGACGCCTCACAGAACTGCCTTGTGTTGGTATTGGTAGCCGCGAAATTGAAATACATAATGGCCAGCCACCACCGCCCGATCACCTATCCAAATTTTAAATTCTCATTTTAACCAATCCAAAATCGAAACCTTAAAAAAGTCCAAAGACTAAGAACGGCAGGGTCTTTCCCAAACTTTAAAAAGTAGCACTATCAACTTAAGGAGTAGATACTGACAGTACTGATATTTTAACTGGCGCTTTGCAGTTGAGTATGTCTATAAAAACACAAAAATATTTGTACGTATTTGCATATTTATAATCTTCGTCATTACCATTCATCATCATATTACAGTATATCAATCAGTTGATATCATAAATCATAACATAACCAAATCCAAACCCGTACTTTTTCAGATTTACTTGCTTCTGTTAATGCTAAGTTTACAAAACTCGGCGAAAAACTCAAAGAGCGATTTTTGCATGATTATAATTTTTCAATAATAATGGATTACTGAGACTTCAATCAAGATCATGCTAAAAGGTTTTGTTTGATTAAAGATTGAAGTTGATTTTTGGATCGTACGCATTAACTCGTAATTTGGTAAGGTGTAACTTCGTGCGCGGCCAAATGTTAAACCTTGAACCACACTAAAATAACTTTACAATTTTTGACTTTTCAGAAAGAAATCATGGAATATCGAAGCCAAGTGTGAAGCTGCATTACGTACTGCTTCTGATCTGATCCTGATCTACTTCTAACACATAATTGTTGAACTATGGAGGCAACCTGTATTGATTGCTTGCGGGAGCAAGTTCTTGGCTATCCACCGGTATAAGTCCTTCCCAATTTAGTTCAATATCTTTTTTTATTGATTTTATTCTTCTACTAGCTGGGCGCTGGGCCCATTCAGTGATAGAATCACTGATCTATACCTGTGTATTTAATTTGCCTGACAGCCTAATTGCTCGGGCTACAATCTGTGGTGTTGTATGTAGTCATTTCTTTTACACATTATCATCACTATGTCTCGAGGCCCGTTATAAAATCAATTTGACAATATTAATTTCAATAGCTCATTTAGAATTGCCTTGCGTTGCCATGACAGTCGAGCGAACGTTATTAGTAAAGACTCTGAGCATCTCATAAACACCATTTTTTGGAATATTGGAATCCAGAATTAAGATAAATTGAATTATACAGGATTACGTTTCCAGGGCATTGACCACCGGTTGTAGTGCTGTTGACAAAAGTTGTTGTGTGACAGATGGAGGGAGAAAGGAGAGAGGGATCTACGTATTGTCTTGATTATTAAAGTGGATTTAAAAGAATCAATCTCCACCACGAAGGCACAAGGCACGCTTTCCTTCAAGTATTTGCCTTCTTGTATTCATTTTATTAATTTTGGCCTCGGCTTCTGAAATATTCTTATGTGAATGTAAAGTATAGCTTTGTCGTGCTTGGCAAGGCTCTAAGGTCAAAGGTGCAATATGCAACCTACCACTCCGGTAAAATGTGGATGTCGTCGTATTTCGGATAAAGTTAACTGATCAAATGTTTCAACTGATGTTAATATTGAAGGATTAAGCTTCCTAAATTCGTTTATCCGTCCATCCATGTCAACTACATAACTTCTATTTGAATTTTACATTTTCAGATCGTGAGGGACATCTTTCAACACATCACCAGCTACGAAGATTTGAAATCGTGCGAACTGGTTTGCAAAACCTGGAAACAGGAAGCAGCTAAATTGCTAAGTGACCATGACATACTGTATAGAATCTTTCAAAAACTTCCAAGCCGAGATCTTCGGTCGTGTCGCCTTGTCTCGAACAAATGGAGACTTAGTGCAAACCACGTTCTTAAATCCGTTAAATCGAAAACAATAGTTCGCATAAAGGACGGAGAAGCTGTAACTAGATTCATCAACACATTTGACACCAATCCCTCTCCATTCATTCATTTTACATTTGGGAAGAAGGAAATGCCTTTTGACTTCGACCTCGACACCTCGGACACTCATTTGCTAACGAAAATGATAGGAGCACACGTCAAGTGTCTCTGTCTGACATACTGTACCTGGACGTATGATATTCTGAGAACACTTCTGTTTGAGAAACTACCGAATCTGAACGACCTGCTAATTTTGAACGATATGCTTCCAGAAACAGAGAACACAACTGAGCTGAATCACCTTCCAAGTGACAGGTTAATTCATCCACCAATTCGTCCACTGCTCGCATCTGACGATTGGAAACCACCGGAACACCCAAAGCTTCTAAACTTGAAGAAATTATATATTTTTATCCATTTAGTTGAGGATGAACGTAAGCCTTTGCCAGGTGCCAAAGAATTCGTCAAGGATATTCTCCTCGTCGCCCCAAATCTGGAGGATTTAAGAAGTTTGTATCAGAGTCGCAGATTTATATTTGAAGTCATTCTAAGCGAACCACAGATTTTGCTTCCAAGAATGACAAATTTGGACGTTGCCAGTAGTATGGCAATGGAACACTTGGTAGTAGTATATCAACCGGATATGCCAGCCGAACACTTGTCTCAACTTGAACTCAGGCAGTTTCCCCTGAAGTACTTCTCTGCGGTAATCAATCGTCGAGACTATCCACTTGAAGCAATGTATTCCTTACTCACAAGTTTGGGGGAGACATTGGAAAACCTATATATATTCGTCGACACCTGTGGTATGAAGATTTTTAAAGAAGTTCCGCATTCTCTGTGCGTCAAACTCAAGAAACTCAAAAGCTTGGCACTTTGCTGTGAAACAGTTGAGAAGGGTTTTGGTTTTCTTCAACACTTGGAACAGTTGGAAAAGTTAACTTTACTTAAAACTGACATGAGCAAATTCAAGTTTGAAGAGGGCTTAATATATCCTCAGACATCATTGTTTTCAAATTTACAACGCCTAGATTTGTATAAAGTGACTGGTCAACTGGACAAAAGTCCATTCCGAAACCTTTTTGTCTACATTACAATCTCAACTTGAATCTATCGTATATCGTATGCGTCTCATGTTATGACAATTCAAAGCTTAAACATAACAAGACATGGGTAATATGCAGCAGTTTGTGAAATCAGGGGACTCTGACTCCACATCCCTCACTCGACTCGACACTCGACATCATTTAATTTGCATCTATTAGAATTGTTTATCTTCATAAACCACCCACGACTAGAATAATTTCACTAAGACTAGACGACTCGTGGGGACACTGAACAATTTAGCAGGTCCCACATACATAGCCTATTTTGTCGATTCTGTACCACTGCTCATTATTTAATTACTATCAAATTAAACCATCTGTAAGCTTTATTAATTTAATTCGCAATCTTTTCATGCTGTGTATTCTATTGTATTTGATTTATTAAATCTTCCATTAAAGGAATATACACAATAGGGGGTCCAAATATGGTTAAGTTCTAATTTGTCATCTCAAGAAGTCCCGGGTTTACACTAGAAATTATTAGTGTAGTCATTGTTCAAAGAATATAAACTAAAATATAATACTAGTAGTATTCGGGTTTAAAATATAAATATGGTAAAAACAAGTTGTATATTACAGAAATACAGATAAGAAAAAAAAGCCATGCTGTTCACTTGCATACTTGCATCCCACGACTAAACTGTTAGGAAAATTATATTTTGTTGCCTCAAGATTCGAATGCACACAAAAGGGGTTTTCTCGGTTTTCTCTTTTGAATATGAATCCTGCAATTTTGGTACAATGTTCCTCAGAATTCTGAAAGTAAATGAGCAGATGAACAATTCAAAGACATTTTAATACGAGTAAGTAACATCTTTGTAGCGAGATTCATTTTATTCAAATAAAAACTTTAAATAGGGCCTGCGTTGTTTAAGCGACAAGCGGGCATATATAGGTAAGGTACTCCTTGTATACCTAAATATAATTACTTTCTACATATACTCACTACAATTATCAGCGTAATACATTTCTGGTACATTTTCCAATTACTTCTGTCGTCATTGGAGATTGGAAATAAATTAAGAACAATTTCCACATTTTGGCTTAGAAATTACATAGTTTGGCTTAGTGGCACTTTATCACCACAGATCCCAGATCATTGGATACACATTTTAAACATTGACGCAAAAATACAGCTAAGCGAAAGTTACAGTGCAGTCCATTAAATAAAGTACTTATTGTTCGAAATTCGAAACATGTTATTCAATTCATAAATAATTTAAGTTAAGTGTGCCTTTCACGTAGAAGAATGCCTATCTGAATACAATTCAAATAATTTCTCTAATTCATTCAAACGGAAAGCACGACGGACAGCACTAAAACTCACATACATTTTTATATTTCTAGGATTTCTAGATAATGTTTTTACGTTTAATTGTAGTAGTCTCAGTCTCAACTCAATCAATCTCAGCGCAAAATTCATCGTCAAGATCATCCATCCTTGTGTTTCAAACACAGAAGAGCACAACTAAATCGTCCATATTTAAAATTCAAACCACAAAACAACAATCACAGTTGCACTCAGAATGAGCATTATGACCAAATTGACTATTTTCATTTCTATCCATTTTACGGATTATAACCAAACAATAAAATTGGCTTGCAAAATATTTTAGGTATTCGTTAAGCAGAGATTAGTCACTGGAAAATCTGGTTGAGGCTAAAGATCAAATTCTGAAACATCGAACGAAAATAAATACAAGATTGACAACGCATTCTGT
>JAQFYU010002250.1:0-12352 GCA_034694905.1 Ceratophysella granulata
TCGTTCTAATTGCAACACGGCTAGCACTGTCTACCATTTCCAAGAATGTTGTACTAAAATGAATCATTAATGTATTTCGAGCAATTTCATGTCTAAAATACAAAATAAAAAATACTTTGTATGCATAATCTGTAAAAATACAAAATACAAATACAATTCTTGCAAAAAATGTATTTGAAATACATATTTAAAATACAGTATTTTCAAAATACATATATTTTGCCCAGCTCTGGATTATGCTACATATATGCGTTTATAGTTTGGTTTAAATCCACAGGCGTTTAGCGTCATGATTTGAGGAGCATTCATCAGCAGATCATATGTAGTAAAATAAACACTGCCAAATAAAACTCGTTTCAAAAAACCAAAAGCCAAATGCACACAATCCAAAATAAATGAAAATATTCACTAAACTATGTTTCAAAAAATCAATATACTTATCAAAACTCGTACATACTAAAAATGTAAAAATAAAAATACAATTCTCAAAAATTTTACGAATTTGAACTTTTTAGTGGAAATCCCCGATATGAAGAATTAATTGTTCTTGCTTGTAGTCGCGTCGCAACGCAACCCAATCCAACACTATCCTCTCTCTGGCCTGCAGCACTTCGACGTTTTGTATGCGGATCCGCGTGACATGGACAATGGACATAAATACTGAAGGTTCAACTGATTTAATCTGTTGTTTGCGTACGCTTTTCGTAGTGCTTGCTTACTACCTGTTAAAGAAATTACATCCATGTCTGCGCCGAGAAACCCGAATTCATTCAGCTCAGAGTCCTGTAGCATAACGTTCGGGTTTGTGAACGAATTCCCAAAGAAATAAAGAACAGTAATAAAAGCAAAAGGATCCACCTATATCGGCGTTCACTGACGTTTTTGTATTATTTGTACTTCCGTCTATTCTACCGCGTTAAATGAAGGCAAAGTTTTGTGAAATAGCTTAAGTTGAGATGTACCATTATCTTTTCTTATGACCCGACTTTGATCCGTTTATCTAACACAAATTATTAGTAAAACACAGAGCTCCAGACATTGAAGTTATGTAACAACTATGAAGCATTATTATTGTGATCATCGCACATTTAAGAACAAATTAACCAACAATGTACGATAAATATGCGCACTAATGATGTGATAAAAAATATAAAACGGTTGGATATTGAATATAATTACTAAGTACTACGCAGCACAACAAGCCATGTGAGCTACCATGTTTCTACAATTATCTTAATTGATTTTCCAACTTCCGCTTAAGTAGCCCGCCTTACTGAGCTGATTCCCACAGTATTAGGATTATTCCTCGGTATCGTACTCACGCTCATTATCATCTTGATCTACGAAGAATTCTCTTCCTGCGGCGGATCCCACCTGTTGTTGCGTTGGAGTCAAATCCAGTGGTTCCATATCCCCAAAGAGTTTGAACGAGAGCTCGGAATAGCTTGGATCCGCTCTTTCCAGTAACATAAACGCTTCGGATGTGACAGCGTAGGCACGGGCATTTGCTGCAGCCAGGGCGAGTAAAGATCCTGTTCTTTCACTTCCAAGAATATCTTTGTAGTTCCTATAAAATCAACAAAAACTCTTTTCAAAACTACAAAACCCAGGCACTAGCACTAGCACTAGGAGAAACAAAGACATGCTTCATAAAAATACAAACTATCGACAGCTTTTGCTGGCATGCATTTTATTTACATTAGCTTCTTTCCCCGACTAAGGCTATTTTCGAATAGTCCACTGTACAAATCCCGTTGTAGCAGTATGTACAGATCAATTGCTTCAACTCCACGCCAAGGATTCGTTTCAAGCCAATTGATGACTCCCTGTGAAGGAACGTACTCGGTAGGCATGAGCATTTCATAAGTTTCATCCAATTCTTCAACTGCAGAATCTACGTATTCCGCAGGCGACTGCATTAGTGTAGCTGCCAGTGAAAACAGCTTCTTCACCAAAACAGCGTCGAACTTGTCCACAATCATGTGATGAAAGGCGAGCTAGTAGAAAGTCAGGATTCAAATGAATAATGAATACCCAATAGTCCTTATCAGATTTCAAAAATCGTACCATAGCTGCAATTCGAGCTCCGTAATGTGGTTGCTTGCTGGCCTTGAACTTGTCAATTGCTTCCATAACGTCCCCTTGGCACACCAAGTACCTTTTGATAAAAAGGAATACACTCAAGGTGAGATTTAACATAAAGCATTTATAACCTCGAGAAAATTTATTATAATTATTGGGGTTAATGCATCGGCATTAACCCCAATAATTCGAATCAAACCAAGAAAAGAATTTCTCACCTGGCAAACCTAACCAGAACCAAACCCTGACTTGCCAGCTTGTACTTCTGAGACAACTCCATTGCTAAAGTCCATTCTGACAGCTGAACAGCGCATTCTACAGCTTCATCGTACATTTTCCCTTCGACGTATGCACCAACCTGCAATATTATGAATGATACACGTAAAATTGTCACAGTCGATACTAGTGGCATGGCAAATGGCAAATATAGGAAGATAACATTTAGGAATTTAGGACTTACAGCCATTTCACAAAGACCAACAGCCGCCAGAACATCTCCTACCCGTTCGTGGTAAATGCTTTCAGATGGAAGTGTCTTGCTGAGCGCAACTAAACCAGGATAATCCTCCAGCATTAGACAGCACTCAAAGAGTTTTGCTGGATTTCTTCCTTGTTCATACAATGGCTTGGCAGCTGCCCAGTTTCCTTCATCCGCGAATGCATCACCCTTTTCAGTATTCAGGGACTCCAGAGTATCTTCGGAAAGCCGCTCAGCAGAGGACTTTATCAGCTGAACTATCTCCACTTTCTTCCAACGCCCGAGCAACGCCCACATTTCGTTTAGAAGGTCTCTGCGAAAAGAGAACACTTCGCATACCATTCAGTATTCAAAACTTAGAATAGTGGAGTAGCGCTTGGTGAAAGTTTCACATTTCACATTAATGACTTACGCTCTTCCTGCTTGCCGATAATACTTTTCAGCCTCTTCAAATTCCATGTAGTGCGTACAAACGCGTGCTTTTAGAATGCGCTCATCTTCCTGAGATGCCAATAGCTGTTTGGTCAATTGCACTCCGCCGTAATCGCGGCATCGGACGAATGCAGTTTCCGCCATGCTCAAATCCAGTGTCGACATTGCCTTTCGTGCCAGCATTTGCCAAAGAATGGGGAAACTATTGTCTTCAATATAGTTGAAAACGCTTCCCAGGGAAGTGTCGTTCTCAAGAAGTGCTCGTGTATCTCGAAGAGGACGAGCTTCATATTTTACAATAAATTCGGACTTGGGGAAGTCTGGCGAATGCATCAGCTCGTCCATGAGAACAGTAGTCACTTTCAAGTCCTGAACGAGGAAAACATAACATTGAAGGTTCAATTATAAGCTAGTTTGTGCCATTTTCGAACTTACCGAGAAATACATTAGATAGCCGGAAGCAATGACTGGTTCTTCTATCCCAGTCTCGGAAATGATGAAGCTGTTGAAGTATTATGAATTGTGAAACATAAACCACAAAACTCAGTTCACGTTAGTCTAATATATTAAATATCGTGAGTGTATGTTTAACTTACAGTCGTGTTTTCTCCATAATGCAAAACAGATTCGGATTGTCACTGGCCCAAACTAGATCCCAAATGTCCTTCTTGTCGTAGTTCTTTGTTGTTCCAGCTGTAGGGTTATTTCCAAGTCCGAGCGTACAAATACTCAGACCTCCGGACTGGTCTAACATTGCAACTTGAGATCCATCCATGTTTAAGAAAATTCGCTTCGGGAGATTCGCTTTCTGAGTGATAAATAGAATAAGAGAACTTGCACCAAATGTCAATACGAAAAGCTAAACCATCCTTCAGGATATGTAGTAGTACTATGGTATATTTTTACTGCTCCATACCTCAGCATTTGAGCTGAAAACGGTGATTAAAGTTCCATGAGGCAAAGAATAAAGATGCAGAACACCCGAAGCACGTCCAACCACCAACACATGTTCTTTGGCATCTGCACAAATGACTTTATCCGCCGTTGGCTGAATTGGTATTGATATAAAACAAAGAATTATTCTCGGTATGGGTACTGGATACTCCGAAATCGATTCGGTGGGTATGCAGTACTCTTAAATCCCAGCTGATGACTGAACACTGAACTGTATTCAAACCTTTCTTGAAAAAGTTACCTGCCGGAGGTGATCATCGTCAATATCCGATGAACCGGAAGTGGTGAAGTCATCAATATGAAAGACTTTCTCACGTCTACTAGGAGCTGACAAATCCGGGCGAGATGAAACATTATCCCTTTGAATTCTCCAAATTACGATGGCATTATGAGCCACGACGATTACAACTAATTCTGTGAGCGCGATTGTGAAGGGTTCCAGTGTGCCAAGCGTTAGACCTGTTCAGAGTGGAAGGAATAACTCCTAGTATTACACGTGATCCAAAAAATAATTAGATTAAATATTTCAATTTTTACTATCAAGTGCGAGTCCAACCGTATTGACCAGGGCAACGGTGTAAAAGTCCTCAATACTTGACAATATAGCACACATTTCGCTATTTCCCTTCAATTCCAGAATCTTTCCTGGAATTTCTTGAAGGCTGGCCTAAAACGTTTCGTAAAATTGAGGTTTTGGAAGCATAATTTATATATAAATATTCTGAACAAAACATTACCTTTTCCTGATCCCAGAAGGCTAATTGCGTCGTGCCGTCTTCCTTTTCATATGAATATAGGAACATGTGCCCGCCAAAATACGCCACCTTATAGTGTGGACGCATATTGACAAAGAAGATATTTGAACCAGACCCAACTGCTAGTCGAAGATTCCAGGAATCCCAAGCTAAATCAACAACGTCTTTCACTGGCATGGTTAGTTTGAAGAGAGGCTGAAAGTAAAATTGAGTGTAAATAAGTGAGAGAGTGAAAGCTGTAAGTGAAAAGATTCTGGTTCAATTCAGGAACAGTGAGCACACGGCTTGCGGTAACCGTACATGGAGAAACTACAAGGTAACCACTGACTCATCCATGGTAGCCACCCGTTAATTCAGATTAGGTTAGGTATTCCGAAACGTGCGCAAGTGGTTACCAATTTTCTGTTACCGCGTGCGGTTACCGCGTGTTCGCTGCTTCTGAATTCGATCAAGATTCTACATCCGAGCAGTTATTCAAGTTATTGTGTAGCTTGTATTCACATTTCCATTGTTGCTAAAGATCTTAATTTCATCCAATTTGTTGGATGCTGAATTCTGAAAGGGGCTTCCACCAATTGCCAAGAAAGCCCCGCTTGGACTCCACTCTGAGCACGAAATTGTGAGGTCCACGGTGATTTGCAGTGGATCTGAAAGGTTCATCAACAAAATTATTCAATTTGAATCTTTAATCGAAATGCATTTGATTTAGATATCATCTTAGTCATACTTGAATCATTGACTCCCGTGAGTAAATAGATCGTATTTACTCGGAAGATCACGGCTAACGATCGAAGATTCTGAGCTGTTCCACCATGATGCCAACGAACAGCTAGGATAGCATTCTCTTCTTCGTCGCCACTGCCACCAGAAGAGGCATCAATATGCAGCTTTTTCTGAGGCGTGATTGAAAATATTAGTTAATTGTTTTATTATTAGATGTAAATTGAATGTAACAAGACGAATGAATATGTACCCTACCATGAATTCTCCTTCGGAGTCATAAACCATTATTTCTCCAGTAAATAAGGTGAAGAGCAGATGTGACGTATCTGGTGACCAATTGACGCCGCTCAACTTGGGCCCCTTCAATTCCTTACTCCACAACCGATTTCCGTCCGCAGATCCAACAATAACTCCACCTGATTCGTTCCGAAGCAAATCCGATTTAAATGTACAATGCTTACATGCATGGCTGATGGAAGATGAAGTTATGTTGTAATTTGTAATCTACCATCTTCGTAGACAATGCAAATCTGTTCTCCGTCACTAGACCAGGACAACCCACGAACTGTGGATTTATTCCGATTATTGACCATTTCTTCGTACCAACTTCCTTTGTAAAGCATCCAGACCACAATAAGCCCTGTTCGTCAGAGAGGTTGGTTAAAGAAAATGAAAGGCATTTAATAGCAAAAACAAGCACACCATGTTTTCATTTTTCACTAAGAAAAATTATAAAAATTGGTTTTGTGATTCCAGAACCTCTGGCGTCGCTTGTAGTCAGTTTATTATGTATATCATTCCAGGCAATGACTTGGATCGGAGAAGAATGGCCTTCCAAGGTTTGGTTGACCAAAATATTCGTCGGAGACGCCAGATACCCGACACCTTGGTTCTCTTCGCTGGGCGAGGGCTTACACGGGTCAATCTTGAGCACTTTGAGCAGACCATTGTCGCATCCGCAAGCCAGGTAATTATTTGTGGTACTCCATGACAGGCATCTAACCGTCGCCCCACTGGACATCTCCAGCTAAAATTGCAAAATATATTTTTAGCAGATCTCAGTCTGTGATTATGTGAATCTTGACCTTCTTCGCACTTTACCGAATTTAAATCAAATCCTACACAAATAACCAGCTAACGAAACTTCACTTTACAACTGGGACTTGAAAAATAGGACTTGTTTTTCTACCAAATTAGTAACTTCTTACGGAGCATCAGCATATACATTTTCTCAAAACTGATGTTTTCATCATTTTTGCCTTAAAGTCGACTTTTGTTGATGCTGACTTGGAATACGCTAGAAGAAGAAGACAATTAATTATAGTCGTTATTAATGTCATGCAATACGCAATATTGACGGATATACTTATTTAGCATACATTAACTACATATGTGTACCAAAAACGTATAAAGGTTACGGAATTTGATCATTATTTTGATCGAAGTACTTTCATTTCAAATATCGCTGATTTGTATTTTCAAAATAAAATGCATATATATATAACATAGGTAGATTTGAATCAAATTATCCGAGTCGTCGACGACAACGCTGATAATCAAACATCGATTCCTTAGAAGAAAAAACATGCCGATCATACCCTTTCCTTTCAGATGCACACTTAAAGAACCGAGTACTGACGTCACAGCAAATTTTAAGGGTCCTCACGTAAGTTTCGGACAGATGTTCTCAACTCATTCCAAAAACTCATATTACGGGCGTATAATGCACTAGTCATGTAATATAACCATAGATGTAACTTCGCATGGCCAAGCCAAGCCAAGCCAATCTGATTTCCGGACCAACCCCAAGCCAAGCCAAGCCAAGCCAATCTGATTTCCGGACCAAGCCCAAGCCAAGCCAAGCCAAGCCTCCCTACTTCCCATGTGAAGCCCGAGCCAAGCCAAGTCGCCTCATTTTCAAACCCTACCAAGCCCCAAGCCAAGCCAAGCCATCTCCCGCACAGACATCACCAAGCCCCAAGCCGAGCCAAGCCAGCATCTCCCGTACAGACTTGCCCCAATCCAAGCCAAGCCATCTCTACACAGATTTCACCAAACCCCAAGCCAAGCCAAACCATCTCCCACACTGACGTCACCAAGCGCCCCAAGCCAAGCCAAGCAATCCAATTTGCCTTCAAAACCACGCCAAGCCAAGTCATTTACCAAGCCAAGCCATTTTTGGTTAGATTCCTGGCATCGATTCTTACCAATGGCAAACTTTTTTTAATCAAATTTTCGGAATAAATACGGGGTATAAGGTAAAACCCCGTATTTATTTATTTATTTATTTTTAAATTTTCGGAATTTTGATAGCATATCCTTACAGTGTTAGGAACTCAGCTATGCGAATCTGCTATTAGAATTTCCTTATAGGCCCTAGTTGCTAAGATACACGGTAATTAATTTGATCAGCTCCTCCCCCGTAGACGTCTACCCGCACTAGCCCAGCTATCGATTCTGTCTTTAGGAGCATCTATTTCTTCTGCTGCGGCTGTGTGCATCTCTCAAGTGCAACATCGAGAAAATCCTGCTTCTAATAACGGAAATTACTAATTTTAGCATAATGCAGGGAATTCATGGCTTGGCTTGGCCGAACCAAGCAAAACTCCAAGCCAAGCCAAGCCAAGCCATCTTCCGCGCAGACATCACCAAGCCCAAAGCCAAGCCAAGCCATCTCCCGCGAAGACTTAACCAAGCCCCAAGCCAAGCCATGCCATCTTTCCTACTGACTTCACCAAGCCCCAAGCCACGCCAAGCCATCTCCCACACTGACGTCACCAAGCCCCAAGCCAAGCCATCCATTTTGCCTTGAAAACCAGGCCAAGCCAAGCCATGAAACAAGCCGGCTTGGTTTGGCAAGCCATTAAGTTACACCTGTGAATATAACTGATTTTTGTGTACAAGAGCTGCATCTAAAATGTTTCATACTTGTTGTATCGTAGTCCCACGTATGTTATTATTTTTATGCGTTTATCCTGAGATCAAAGTAGTATGTTGTTTGTAATATAATATAAATTACAAACTATATGGTATTGTATCCTCTAACTCCAACTAATAATACATATATTCAACTTTGGTTGAATAAATAAATAAATAAACATACAATGATATAATATGCAAAAAAAATTATAAAACAATGGCATTTTAAAAGTTGTATTTGATTTTATATTTTGCATTATAGGAATTATTCGAATTAATTCTTTATGAGTTTATTATTGTATTAACATTATTAATTTTACACATGACTCACATTACTACCTTACCTACATGTATTGACAAATGCACATAACATAGTAGTCTCAAAGACAAAGACACTAGCAAGACATTTGACATCGGGGTCGGTTAGCTATATATGCCTTTAGGTTAGCTATCATAATTCAAAAGCAGAGGTGAAACAGGATTATTTGGCGTGTTCGTATAATGCAATAAAATAAAAATAAATACACAGAAACGTAATAACATACCTGGGATTAGGATGCAAGTATGAAATATTTAGATGCAGCTCTTGTACACAAAAATCAGTTATATTACATGAATAGTGCATTATACGCCCGTAATATGAGTTTTTGGAAAGAGTTGAGAACATTTGTCCGAAACTTACGTGAGGACCCTTAAAATTTGTTGTGAAGTCAGTACTCGGTTCTAAGTGTGCAGTGCAGTGCATCTGAGAGGAAAGGGTATGATGCCGACTAACATACCACTAACCTTTTTACTCAAATAAGCAAACATAACTTTGCCAAATATTTCCCCAAAACTCCTAAAATTACGTTTAAATCAGTGAAACTGTTCTTGAGATATCAATTAAGAGAAAAGTCACAACAAACCGAACTTTTTGAATTTCGGGCATTTCCAAAATACACAACAGAAGTCAAACAAAGCATCACCACAGATTCATTGTCTCTTTTCTCTTTATAACGTTCCACTAGATTTAATCCTCCAAACAAACACCCAATAAATTAAATACTAATAAATCGTATTCCATTTCAATTACGAGTACGTGTTACTTAAAATACGAATACATTGTGCCATGACATGATCGGCAAGCGGTTAGTGAAAGATCTGAAATTCCGTACATTTTCCTGAGCCCATTCGTTGTTGTATCTTGTATCAAGCGAGACTCTTCTGACAGTACAGAGTGAAACAGCAAATGCAACAGGGGGTGTTCCGTGAAAATTTTAATTTGGGTCAGCTTGATAAGTACTTACATAGAAGTAGAATTATATGATGCACACTTAATACTTAATATAAGCTGTGATAATTCTAATTCAAAATTTTGCCAATTTGCGATTTGCGATGCGATTTGCGACTCATCTCTCAAAACAAAATCATTGATTCGCTTTCTTTTTCTTATGCTTCTATTTTTAACGGTTAAGGGATAATCTGAAGATAGTTTATATCAGTATTCAGTAATTGTATCAATTTCCTGCTACAATTCTGTGAAATTCTACTCCTATGATTATGATCAAGCATGCTTTGACATTTGCTGGGGTCAGTTTCTCTGCATAATATCAGTACTATTGATTGCCAATTACCATTTGCTTGGGGTTAAATAGAAAGTAGAAATAAAGATACCTGAATAAAGATACCTGTGTTAAAACACGCTTGTAGAACTTCGTGTTGTGTGCTACATTGAATTCCTTTAAAAGGGAGTGGATGGGTTTTAGTCTTGGTACTTGGTATGTAATATCAACGTAAATGTTTAAGTAGTTGCCAATTATAATTACTTAATACAGTAAATACATATAGCAAGGCTACAACGCCGCTGCTTGGTTTGCTCATCTTCGGTCTCTCGGTCGTCATCGTCAGTCGTCATGTAGCCAATTTCCCACGAAGAACGAAGGATTAACTGCGAGGCGAGTGCCGTAGAGTACCTACCAACCACCCTACACACCCATAATAACTTGACTGTATGTCGCAATCGCATAAGTGTAAATTACAAACTTTTCTGCGAATGCAAACTGATAAGCGTGGCTTATTTTGAAGGCTAGGGAATACCGAATTCAATCCGAGCAAGTCTCAAACTCAAACCGCAGGTTAACAATAATTCTAGGAACAGGCATTGCTTTCATGAATAAGTAAATTAGGTTAATTGCTTTCAAAAGAATGTAACAAGATATAAATGTATGAAATGCTCATTCATCCGTGAAAGTCTGAATAAAGTATACATATACATAAGGTAAGTCAGAATTGACCAAATGAAGCTTATTGTGATTTATTTCGGGTTGAGCGGGTGAGACACCCTGTACTTTTAGCACTGTGTAGTGTATAGAACAGTACAATAGCCTTCGCGTGCGAATTATTTTATTATGGGCTGCTATGCTGCTGCTGGTACCGCCTTGCCTCCACAATTTCGTATTTGGGATTGGGATTTGGGATTGATTGGGATCTTGCTGGATTGCATTACAATAATGTATACATAGCCATATACATAAAAACGTTGATCTGTACACATTGTGTGCGTGTACCGTACCTACTCCCAAACTACTCAACCTACATCCATGATAGATACCTAAAAATTTGCCTAATTTTTCTGTTCAGACCGAAGGCCAGTTTTCTTTGACCCAACATTGACCCTGGGCCTGGGTCAAAGTTTACTTTCACTTTGCAAAGTGCATGCTTATCTGAACTCATCACATTTGCTCCACATTTTGATTTCAACTTTATGTCAACATGCTGGGACTCGGGCTCTCATATCAACTTATTTTTCAACTTATATTGCACTATTTGACTGAACATTATGCCAAAGTGCAACCGCCAAAGTTATACCGAATCACGGATCGGGCTATTCGCTCGTGCGTACATACATAGAGATACGTTCATACTTTTGCTTGCTTTTGGCTTCGTCTTCGACGTGCCACTTTCATGATTATCCGTTGAGGAAGCTTAGCCTTAGTCAATTATTTGGCAAGAGTGTGCTGGATCTCTAGCTGATCCAAATACACGTCAGTGTTTTTGAGTGTTCGGGTTTAGCTCTTCTTCGGCGGCAGCTTTAGCTACTCACTCTTCTGACCAGAGGAGGATAAAATAGACAGAAAATAAGAAGATCGGAGAAGCAAAATACAGGCTTCTGTCTTTGGTCTTCGATCCTGCTCCCACTACAATACGACGACGACGACGGGTAACGGGTATATTCAGTGGTATACAAATACACAGCATATTCCAAGTGGGACATAGAGCCTAGCTCTTCTCCCGGGCATTTCCTCAGAGCAGCAAAGTAGAAAGTGAAGGGAGACAATTCAGCCGTGTGCCGTATCCGTGGTACCCGTCTTGACAGTCCCACCCACTTCCTGGACCTCTGATCTGACCTGGTTTCCTGGTTCTCAGGATCACATTCTCGACCAGTGAGTAGGCTCACCGCGAGTGAGTCCCATCCCGTCGTCATCCGACATTCTCGGATGACCAACAACTGATTCTTCTCTGTCAAATGTAAGTTACAGTGTACAACTTCACACACATTTCACAACGTCATAAGCGCTAAATTACTTGGATGGAGGCACATACGAGATCATGATTGAATTCAGGATAAGGATTCAAGCAGCGGTAACCACACACGAAGAAAGTTACATGGTAGCCACTTATGCGTTCATGGTAACCACCCATTACGGGTGAATTGTTGCAAAGGGTGCGCAAGTGAAAACGGGCGTTTCGGAACACATAGCAATGGTAGTTTTGATTTAGTGAGCAAATTTTTGTTGTCACTAAACTGTATTTTTATCTTCTGCTTTTTCTTTAAATTGTTAAGTATGGGACTTATGCTAATGGAACTAAGTAGCCACATGAAGCAGAAATACTAATAATTCGAACATATCGGATCGGAGGTTGAATACAGGATTAGGGAACACGCTGTATCGGCACATGGAGAAAGCTAGATGGTAACCACTGACTCGTCCATGGTAACCACCCGTTACTTCAGGTTAAGTTAGGTATT
>JAQFYU010002251.1:0-12352 GCA_034694905.1 Ceratophysella granulata
TCGCTCCTTAATTGGCTATATAATGTTCATTTGATTCGAGCTGACAAAATTCAGGAGTTAAAGGTTCCATAAAATATTTTGTTCACAAATTCTTCAAAAAAAAAACACTTCCAAAAAGTCGCGTGGTGCTGGAAATTCACAAATTTATAAAATCAATTTCATCATGTACGAAAATTCTATAAATATTTAGTGAAAATGCTTTCTCCGGAGAAAGTTACCGAATTTTGACTTGAGGCTCAGGACTATGTAACTGCGTCAAGTGTTGCACGAAAAACTAATAATCAATATTGAGAAAATACTTATGACCTTTGACCTATTTTTACATAGGCTTAGCTTTTGGGCACAAAATTCTGGATTGTAACTCAATTTCCAGTTAAAACCAATCATGGTCTTTGGATATTAAGCGTCTCAAACTTAAGCTCCTGCCTCCAGCCCACTGAATTGCTCACCTTCTTCCTTACTTCTTCATTATGATCCCTTCCACTAGCCTTGCTAAGCGGTTTATAACATTTGCGAGCTTGACTTCACTCTAGAAAGTTCCGCTTTTACTTGACCTTATTCCAATTTCCGAATCCCGTATGGAAGGTATCAATGGGAAGTGATTGGCTGTTGGTATCAAAGGTTGTTGTCGGTACTTGTGATCTTGAGTGTAAATATTTGCTCCATCCCAGTTCCAAACTTGAAGGATGTGAATTTAAGATGGAGAATGGTCCTAAGTTTTCAAATTAGCAGAATCTTCATCATGCAAATTCCGTGTCAGGATCATTTCTGCTGATGTGGCTGGAAATAGTTGAGCACAACTTCTCCAGCCCGCACTTATTACTTCCTCAAGGTACAGAACCGTCTGCAAGGAGTTGACTCAAGATGTCCTTTGAATTCGGCTTGGGCACCTGCAAAGCTAATTGACAAAAAAACGTATATCGATCCTGTGCTCAACTAATTTTTGAATTTAAGTTTAATTTTGCCAACGAATTAATTTCTGGTGCGGCCTGTGGTGGCCCAGACCAAGGATATTTTGGCGAATCCTAATTTCCATGCTGATGAGTCCCCGAGTCCATATTGAGAAGGGTATTAGAATGTAGATGAAGTGGGCTGAGGATTAAGTGGCAGGCTTCTTCATTCATTACAGACTCTCCTTGACTCCCGCACCCGGGCATTATGGACTCGGTCGCTTTATCTCGGATTCTTCTCTCCAAACGGACCCGGACGACTGCTTAATAAAAAATGAGCTCTCACTTGACTCAATATACCGAGTGAACTCACTTGCTGCCAGCAAAAACCTTAGATTAATCGCATTTTAAATAGACGTGTGCATTTTAATGCAAACTTGATTTAGAGGAACTGATTTAATATTTAATTAATTTACATGAGAATATGCATAACATATTTCCGGTTTAATTGGCAAAATGCTTTGAAATGTGAAACTGATGATCCGCCCTGTACCCAGCAGATTCCTAAATTACCTTCCCAGTGTTCCGCACCGCCCTTCTCGAGTTGTGCATGAATAAAGATAGGAAGGTGAATTGGACGAAGACAGCATAATTTAACTTGTCAGTTAAGGGTCCCACAGGTACTTGAGTGAGACTTGAGGCAGACTCGAGGTCTGTATGGCTTGAGTACTTGAGAAGATCCGAGATAGGAAGCTATACCACTTGAAGCTCAAACTAGAAAACGAGTAAGCTGGCTTAGTTACCAGAGTGGAAAGTATATGGGACGCCATAGCGTCAGTAAAACAATAACATGTTGAAGCCGTTTGTAAAGATTAAAAAACGCATTCTGAAAAAAGTAAGAAATCATGATTTTACAGATATATGGATGTTTTGTTCCTCACTTGGGCTTTTTACCGGCTAGACGCAAAGCTTAATTTTTATTAGAGCACTATGATGTACATGTACAGGGATAAATTCGCCCAGTACTTTAGGAAATTAAGTTTCATTTTAAAAATCTTCGAAAATTCCGTTGAGCTCATCAGAATTCAACTTAAGACTTGGCATGATGATGATGATACTTATTTTGCTCCAACGGTTCCGCAATTACTTTGATGATTTGAGATTTTGAGATTCGTGTGGAAAAAGAGGAATATACAGGTCGCGTGCCCTGCAGAGTCTCCAAACTCAACGAGGTAATAAGAATAAGTACTTAACTTGAGCCTCTAGCCTTCATACATTCTCATACTTTGTCGTAATTACGCTTTCACGTGAATTACATGGGAAATGAACTCAAGTACTTCCGTTTCACTGCAACTACTGCAGCTCGCATCTTTCATGCGAAGAATTTTATTTTATTTTCCTTATTTCATGAAAAACAAGATCTAAGACACGTATCATTTCTGTACAAAGCGTTCCGCTGCATTTACTTGAGAAAAGTAGGAATAGGAGCCTTAAGTTGATGTGGGTCCCCTTCCCTTGCTGTGATAAATGGCTGGGGATAAACATTAATTGAAAATCGATATCTAGTATACTTACTCCAAATGGGCACGTCTTCCTATGCAAAGTTATAACTTACGCCTGTCTGCACTTGAATTTGTAGGTCACACATGGCATCTTTAGCGTTATAGGATGAGAAACTGGTTTTGACACACCGGCAAATCCAATCTTCGTCTCGTTCCTGCTGCTTTTTGCCAAATGTACGATACGAAGCTACAATACTCGTAATTCACTTTCTATTTCGCTTGGTTCGTTCAGTCAGTTCATTACATTTATCAATTATCGATTTTTAACCTTAGTTGCACGCCGGTGAAAAATAAAAGCTAAAAAATAGTAAATTAGCTACATTAAAAAGTAAATTTGTTGGACTTGCAAGTGAAATAATATTAATATATGAATTTGTTGAGGATAAATAATGTGTTCAGCCAAAAATGTTTTATTAAATTTTTTTTAAAGGTGCAAAAAATTATGAATAGGGGAAAATACGGATATTCTGGTAACACTAATATTAAGCTTCAAAAAATGTATTATCAACTATGCAAATCACGTTTAACCAAAATTGCACCTCAAAAACATTATTTAAAACACAAAAATGTCATTTATCTGTAATTCCGCCCAACAACCCTGGACCGAATCTGAGCAGTAATTCAGTGTAATCGAACCAAAGCATTGTCTCCTACTTGAAGGAGAACAATGGAATATAAGACGATTATTTCCAAGCCAATTCAAGTCAAAATTCTCTCTAATCTTTCAAGTGAATGGGCCAGGCCCAGCAGCGCAGCATTCTGTTCTGAGTGAGCCAAGGCTGCTAAGAAGAATTCATCTTGAGGGAATGTGGTAGACAGTAAGCGGTAAGCGGTTTAGCGGAAGCGTCCATGAAAGTCCGATACAGCTCACTTTTGGAGGCAATATATTCAGTTCAGAACACAATAGCTGGACCAGGAAACGAGGAACTCAAATGTATTTCTGAGCCTTACTTTTGATTGAATGCTCTTTCCATTCCATTGAATTGAATTGAAACGCCAGTCCAGGATATTTCAACTTTGGACCGGACCACATTTTTGTATGGAGTAAATCTTCAAGGGAATGAAGATGTACAAAAATATAGGTCATTTGAAATGTGGTGCACTTCTAAGTTTCCAATCTCCAGTCAAGGCTATTGTATGTACAAGTATAAACCTTGAAAATAATAGTTTAATATTATAACGGAGAAGATTGATTTCTTATTTTTTTATAGATTATAAATGAAAAAATGATTTTTATAATTTGACAATTCACTTTCACTTTCGATTCACGTATTTGCTCAGAGTCCACGTTGTTCGCGTGGATAATACAGAAAGTGAGAGTATTCCAAAAGTCTCAAGTCCCAATGGGCGAACTGTCAAAACCTGCTTAGCATGCATGCACGCACATACAGCATTCAGCATACAGCATCTCCAATAATCATAAAATTATTTTATGCAAATGAAGTACTTAACTTTGGCGAGTATTGGGCCAGACGTGAGCTTCAACTCGTTTCACCAAAAGTCACTTTTGTTAGTGTCAAATTCATATGTTACTCGAACTTCGAACTCGTCAAAATTAAAGCTCATGACGTGACAAGTGACAAACACATAGCTCTGTGGAGTTTCCAACGAATTCAATTTTAGTGTGTTTGAATGTTTGAAAAAGTCAAATTAGGTTAATGAAATGACGTTTTTTCACAAAATAAAATGTGAAAATACAGGGTAGTCGTTCAATTGAGAAAGTCGGTACAATGAATCAAAATGTGAGGTTTTGACATTTAAGCTTTATTGAAAATATGTATATTGGAATGGGCTTCAAAATTGTCTCAATTTAATTTTTTTAATATATATTAAGTTTTTCTTTAGTTGCTCGTTTTTCGAATTTTTTGGAAATATGTAAAACAAAATAGTTTTCTAATGCATTTTGTGTGAAGTTTCTTTTTTGTGTGTAAAATATCGATCTTGCTAAGACCATTCCACCAGGTCAGCAACGCGCAATGCTAATTTTCCAGAATATTTAGAAAAAGAATTTTTATTCAGAATCAAAAATATGAAAAACTTGAATAACTGTAGTAGTACTTGCCAAATCTCTGTTTTTTATACGAGTATTTAAAAAAGGGAAACAATTATCACAATCGCCCTGTATATCGAAAACGTTAATCAACTATTTGTGCATTTGTTCCTTGAGACTGACAAGTTTAAACAATAGGAGCACTCTACTGATGATGATGACTTACTAAAACCCTAATTCTCTTTTGTGTGCCTGTTGACAGGTACAACGTGTTCTTCATGCTCTTCACCTACTTCGTCCCAATTATCGTCATGGGCTACACTTACACGCGTGTTGGGATTGAGCTTTGGGGATCCCAATCAATCGGAGAGGCCACGCAGAGACAACTGGAAAACATCAAATCCAAAAGACGGGTGAGTTGAAGTTGAGTATTGTTCGGATCAGACGTCAGATGCTTCACTCACATTATTAAACACGTCCGCTTAGCATTTTCAATGCTCGGCTTCAGGAAATTACGTTCTGTGAACAAAAGGTCATTGTAGAGGAGGCTTATGGTTTTAAAAATGGTATTGTACAATTTTTTAAATTTTTCAATGGTAACATCAAGCAAAAATGCTGATCACCGTATGAATTGTTCCATTTTTTGGTGTGAATAATTTTTTGAAACAAAATTTGCAAGAAATCGAGAAAGTAGGACTAAATTGTGATCACCTAGAGCCTAACCTTGCTCATGACATTTCCACTGAAGCTGACCAAACATTTAGCAACTTCGAACAGAATCTTTGGGATTTTTAGTGGTTTATGGGTTTCTCTGCCTCGCCTCTCGTCTCGCCTAAAATAATGTTCTTTTCAATTTCAGTTCTTCTTCAGTGATTTAATAACAGTAACTGCCTTTGAAGTGAAGTAGCAGGCTAGACGTTCTCTTGTGGTGTGTGGCATGTGGCCTTGTTGCATTATACATGTTGCATTTCCAGCCTAGTCCTGCTCTGCATTCAGCCAGACAGTTCCTTCGGGAACACGTAAATACAATTTCCAAGAAAACAGTCACGTAAAAGCAGAACTTGAACCCGGTCTAGTAGTAATCAGCCTTTGAGCCAATTGTAACGTCAATAGCTAAAACTAGAAAAAACGGACACCAGTTTAAAATTTCAATTTACAACAGTAATTCTAAATCCTAGAAAATGTTGATCACCAAAAATTGGATATACGTAGAAAACAGGCGCAATAAAATTCTAGACAAGTCTGCAATGGTCTTTCGGTTTGGAGACGCTCAGCCCTGGATTACGATGCAGTCGTCTTCAAGCGTAGTCGGGAAAGTTCCGAGTATTCTTGTGATAATCATGTTCGTTTGATGAAATAGGCGTACAAAGGAAGCCTTCATCACTATTTATGAGTTGCCTATAGTCCCCGATATTAGGAATGGCGTGAATGAATTTCCGATTTATCACTAGATTCCTTATTCAGTTAGGTCTTTATATTTCTTCACCCATTTCATATTCAATAGTAGGATAAATAAATAAAATGTCTTGACGAGTCTTGTCACGCCGCAGATGCCTCCGTTGTGAGTGAAGAAATTGGAATCCCAATTTAGAGCAAGCTAAACGAATCCTCTGAAGATCAGAGGGACCCAAATTGCATTTACAAAATCATCTTTAAAAACAATTTTATTTTTGAATTGTACGACAATTACCAAGAAAAACATATTTAATAAAATTGAAATGGTTGACGAATGTAAAATCACTCTTTTTGAAACGGGGCGCTTAAAACTTCCAAACAAAACTTGTTAAATTAAAAGATGGCGCTTTAATTTCAAAATGGCCGGATGACGCTTTCATTATGGCGGCTGTAACATTTTAAAAATGGCTCCAAAACGCTTTTACATAATCGAATAATCCATCAACAGCTCATAAGTTAAGTGCCACGTCCTTCATTATGGAAATTAAAACTAAAACCAAAAGCTGATTTCTTAAATGAGGGGCAACGGGCAACAAAAGGTCGTTTAGTGAAATGCGGCTCTGTCAAGCTCAGTATTTCTACGATCCAGTCCATTATACATAATTGGTCCGTATTTATCTCCCCGTTCAGTCAAAATATAATACGAGGCGGTGGAGGTAAAAGTGGAAGTGAAAATTCCTGACGTTATTCACCTCCCAATAACCTCATGCCTCCATCCATGCGAAATGGGTTTGTCTAATAAGCTGTCATTAATCATCATTCGAGCGTCATTCTCCTTTCCTGGCGCGACGGGCAGGTTTCATTTAAACTTAGCCTATATGTATGCAGTGCATATCCAATCCAGTGAATGCCAAATATCAAGCGTTAACATTTTATTACTTTAAAAATATGTCATCCAAAAATGTAGGACTGAAACTTTCCAATATTTCACATTCTTTTGAGTTGGTGAGGGATACGCGGAACATGACGTCCGCCTTTTCACGGACAATTGTTACAGCCGGAACATAGTTGTATAAATAGATCCATAGTATGTGAATGGAAGGAGGAAGCGTGAAAGCACTTGAGAGCATTGGTGAATGGGAAGTATGTGAAAGTGAGTGAAAGACGTCCTATTCGAAATTCGGAATAATCAATAATTTATGATGTGTTCTGTATGAATTCTGAATGCAATGTTTAATGTATTATATACTATCCATACTAACGCCTGATTTATAGTTATATTTATATATATATTTATGCCTCATGTCATGCTAGTGATTCACTCTCATGTACTGCTTCACTTCAAGTTTTGCTCTACCATTTATACTTTCGCGTTTCGTAACCAGCCTTGTTTCACTCTCATGCATTCAGCGTTCATGCGCGTGAAACTTTAGCAGGAAAGTATAAATGCCCATCAAATCAGACGGCTGAAATCTGAAATTGGTAGAACGACGTTCGACAGACAACATATGACCGAATTGTTACAGAAGGATTGACCTCACACGGTCACAGTTACCGCGACTTCGTGTACGCGTACAAGTGTTCAAATTAATATCAATCAAAAGGCGATATCACGCAACGTATAGCAACATATAATACTTGTTGGAAAGTAGTTTCTGCATATGAAAATAGTCACGTTGACATAAAGCATCACACATGTATGATCATAAATTAATAGTTTAGTAGATATTTGAAGTCAATAATGCCAGCTGCACTGCCTGCAAATGCCAGACCTCATCATACGGCATTGAGATCAGATTTCGTTCACAGTCAACGAAATGAATACCAAAACGCAAAAAACAAATCCTGCAGTTTTAATAGTATTGATAAGACAAATGCTTTCAAAAGCCGCTTAATATCGCATGACAATTCACAAATTGGGGCAAACTGGAACAGTCTTCCTTGGTTTCACTCTCGTGATATTCGTGCAAAAGTACTTGGGCGAAGTACTTTGGGTTTGGGATTGTCATGAAACACGAGCAAAACATGACATGAGGAGTGAACTATAAATGGTCTCACTTCGTGAGTGAAAATTAAGCATGAAAAATTCAAGACGTGAAAGTGAATCACGAAAAAACTATAAATGGCAAAAAGTGATTCGTGTTTTCGTGTTTTTTCGTGAAAATTTTCGTGAAAAAGCCAAAAACATGACATGATCACGAAACTATAAATCAGGCAAAAGGCAACTTGTATACAATGGTTATTACAAAACTGGACAACGATAACGATTCAAACAAATTAGTGCAACTAAAATTAATGATTTGAAAAGTTGACCTGATGACTCCAAAATTATTGAATAATTAACTGACGTGGAAATGCCAATTGGCGAATTAAAAAAAATAGAGAATAAGAATTAGCAGTGAACCTCAGGCTCAGGCATCACGCCAACGTGTCGTACACACCAGCAGCGCAACATACCGGATTTTATACTAGCTAATTCCGCTTAAGCGTGTGCAATAATTTCTGGCATGTTTTGGCACAGATCAAAACTGGACGACGCTAAACCTCACCGAATTTTCCAATCTAGTTCGCTTCACCGATTCTTTTATTTTGTTAAGTGTTCCTTTCTTCTGTTGATTTGTCAGGTTGTGAAAATGATGATTGTGGTCGTGTCGATCTTTGCATTCTGTTGGCTTCCCTTCCATCTCTACTTCATCCTGGTCTCAATGGTTCCTGAAGTGACTCAGCACACGCTCGTCCAAGAAATATATTTAGGCATCTACTGGCTCGCCATGTCAAATTCCATCTATAATCCCATCATTTACTGCTGGATGAACGCACGGTAAGAAAATCGTCTCTTAATGCCGCATCCATTCCATAAAAAACGAAAATTTTCACTTCAAATCGCTCAAAACCACGTTTTTTCTATTTAGAAAAGTAAACGGAAAAATACTCGTCTCGGTTTCAAAGTTTCTTTTGTCTTTTTTTCATCTCCTGTTTCACTTCACACATTATTTAGTTAAGAAAAGTAGGTAGGAGTTCCAGTGTTCTTCCTAACCAACTCGGCGATCACAATTACTCTGAAAACTTTTCTCTGGAAATAAATGATACAAAACTATTTCAATTTCCTTCACGACTCACTGCGGACACGGCACGTAGGCATTAACGAGATCAAAAGTGGTTCTTCACTTGTCTGCTCACTCAGTACACTAGACTACGTCTTGGAATTGAGTCAGTACATGATTAATATGATTCAAAACTCCCAACTTCAAAACCAACAAGGACGATCCAAAATTATACGAAATTGTCTGACATGAAACCTGCATATTACGTGACGTGGGAACTGGGAATCTGCGTTTATAATTAAAGAAAACCGAATAAGTGAAAGCAACTTTCGGTTTTGCTAATTTTTCCGAGCATTTTTATTTATCGATTCGGAAATTAAATTTAGTTACGTCTTCACGTACTGCGCTATCAGATCATGAAACCATGAAAGCATCTGAAGTTCGACGTATCAGGAAACCCTTCAGCTGCTGGAACTAATTGCAACTTCTAAAGTTCAAAAATAGCAGAAAAATAAAAGTACAAGTTTTAGGTGAAGGTCGCCTCAAGATTGAATCAAGCCTATGAAAGAAGCAACAAATTCTAAAACGTAATTCGCCATGATGCTTAATCATTACAACTGTTAAAAATAAGCGAAGTCTAACCCCTATACCTAAAATACAATATGCGGAAATTTAACCCGATTTTAGCGTTTTTGACGTTAGCTCTTATGATATGGTGCCCTTAACATAACTGAGCACTATTTCAAACCTTAAAGCCCAATCTGCGTGTACAGCTGGTATTTTATCTTTTGACTTTCTCTTATTTTTTCCTTAAGAAAAACAAGGTCCGAAGCCACTCAAGGACCGGCTGAGAACGAGTATTTGATTGCCCCGAGTTCCAGTTACTGTTACAACTCTTGTTGACTGGAACTTTTCTATTCTACGAGTAGGTTTGGGTGTGTGGATGTGGAAGAAAGTAAATATGTATTGAGAATTCCCCAAGTGCCGACTAGTTCCACTCCAAATCCTGAGATCAGAGCACGGAGCACATGCAACTTGTAATTATTACCAGGCTTGGATTCTCCATCTGGACTTGCGAGGAGAAATCAGTTGGCAGGCTTTTCTCATTTCCGCTTTCTCCAACTAGCACTTTCACCTTTGGCTCAGAACGGTCTTATGGCATAGCGTCCAGTTAACATTAGCCAGTGAAAGACTAAGTTTTCAATGTCAAATTTATTTTACAAGTTAAATTTTTGAGTTGGACGATGTTTCGAAAAAAAGTTCGAAGTGGTGAACACAATTCCAGCTAAAAGATCATTTCCTCTGATAAGGTTTGTGGAGCTCGAGCTCGAGCAACCGGTTGGAGACTCTATCTCCACACGTGTTATGAGAAGGGATTAGGAATGACGTGGGTTTCTTGTACTCTATTTTTATTTTTGTTTTAGCAGCTATCTAATTCTTGGTTTTCCAAGTCCTGCTGGTCCAACTCCAGCTGGACTACATCCCTTCAGTAAATCTAGTTATCTTCTACTTGGGACTGTTGCTAGAGACCTCAGAAGTCCCTGAGGTGCACTCAGTGTAGCTGGGCAAATAAAAGGCCTTATATATTGTTTTCTCAAAGCCATCATGTCCATGTGCCCGAGATCATGATCGTTGGGTCGATAGCTCACTTCTAGAAAATACTCCAATTTCCGTCCCATTTCTTTCCGTTCCGAAGCAGAAGGTCCATAATTTATGAAACAAGGCTTACCCAAGATACTCAATGGTACTTTGGGCTAATTATGTCTTGGTTTAAGATATTGATAGCTGAATTTGTATGTAATGGTATGCGGGATGTTTGACCTTTATTCCAAGGTCAATCACTATTTTTTTAAAACAATGTCAGCTTTCCAGCGCCATTAGACGTAGAATTTGAACCTGACAAGCGATACGATCTTCTATTTCTTCAATAAAACGGAAACTCATTGAAACAAGAGAGATATTAAATTGTTCAGCTCGTATAACCGGTTAAGCTTTCAAAAAAAATTTGTTCTTGAATGAAATACTATGTAGTTTCAATTTGATTGAAATTGATCTTAGATTTCGTCGAGGATTCCAGCAAGTCTTCTTCTGGTGTCCATTCGTTCATTACAACCGACATGAAGGCGGGACAGCTCATAATCTGTGTGACACGAGACGAGGAGATCAAGTGACACGTTACAGCGTCACCGGTTCGCCAGACAACTACTCCAGGGTCACGCGGAATGGAACACGGAATGGAACGAGGAATGGTAGGTAATGCCAGTAATGCTGTTTGAAATTTTGGAAAAAAATGTATTGGTGGTCAGGAAATTCAATCAAAGTAAGCTGTAATAGAAATTCCAATTACAGGAAGTTATTTTCATTAAATGTGATTGATTTTAGCGGGGTTCAGTTAGTCTCTTCTGAAAGCCGGCCCATTTTTTCAGGGTTTAGGCCGGAAGTATTTAAATTTATGGCGTTGTATTAATATTAATCGTCGGTTAACCCGTGTTACATAGCTTAAACTGGTGAAAGTAACTTTTGAGGTCGAGCCTTCATGTGAGTTTTGGTGTACAGAATCTGTCAGCTGTACTTTCACTCAAGATTTGTTGCCGAAGGCTGTTTCCTTTCACAATAACTTCTTCCTGCTTCTTCCCTTGAAATTACTTTCTTTGCATTCCCCAGTCGGCAGCTTACTAGGCGTCCTCTCTAGCGCCAAGAGTTATGAAGACATACTTCAAACTCTTCTTCCGATTCTTAAGCATTCGTAAATCAAAATTATATTGAACATTAATGGAATGTAGTTGTTGGTTGAGAATAACGTTGATTTTGACGATCTTCGGGTCTCACAAACCATTGATTACAGCGATTCTGCTCTCAACTTTAACCTTGAGTAATCTGGAAGTAAAATACAATCTATGGAGAACAACGTTTCATTCGGCTTTAAAATCTAATAATTTAATTAAAAAATCAGATTTGTATGTTTTTAGACATTTTGAATTTTGTATCGAATTTATGCATTCAAATAAACAAGCGTTCACAATTGAAAAAGATCTTGTTCTCTATTTTCCAGGTAGTGGTTCCACGGCTGTTCACATCCCACTTCATGTGCTAACATCCGGTAACGGTAAGGATGCAGTTCCGCATCGAACAAACACAAATGGTGAACACAACTTCCTGAACATCCCTTCGTCAAGACCAGCTCTGCCCAAACCCTCCCTCTGTATCAACAAAACTCATCATCATAATAACACTCGTGATCATGAGAAACGACAGAACATCAATTGGAACCCACAACTCGTCGTCACATCCACATAAATCACAAAAATTCGTCCTTCTCCTTTCACCGGGGAAAGCTAAACCCGGCTTTGACCTTTCAGATGACACATGTGAACACTGGGCATGATAAGATAATCCAACTTTGACCAAAGGACTGTTGGACCTGAACCTGAACTCTGTATCTCTGTATTCTCGCTACGTAGGAATATTGTT
>JAQFYU010002252.1:0-12350 GCA_034694905.1 Ceratophysella granulata
AACTGTGATGGATTTGCCAATTTCTAAATTCGAGGAAACTTTGAATTTCACGCTAAGCGACCGGTAAGCGATGCTAAAGCTTGATTACATCTCGTCGAGAATAATTTCTTTCTTCTTAGTCAGAGTCAGCATCTTGAATTAACAGTTCAGAAAATTGTATAATCTGTGTCTTGTCCAAAAATAACTTTCAGATTTCGAACGGAGTCGTCTTCTTTCCGGGATCTACTCTCTCACCGAACTTGCATTTATAATGATGGGTCAATTTTACTATTTGAAGCTGCGTCATTGGAGGAGCTAGTGTAGTATGTCTCAGTTTAATACCTATTTCTTTCGACGATGCACGTATTGAATCATGATTCCATTTGGCAACTGGTGGAAAGGCTCTGATCTTAAACTTGAATTTGCAGTCGGACTCGTTACGACACCGAAATCTGTTCAGATCGAGCCAGCTTCGTTTACAGCAATGCAATATATTCCCTTGCAGGAGATTTAATTGGAAGAATAGCAGGGAACAGTTACCCAAAATTGGTACAAACTAAATATAAGTGTTTTGGAATGTGTGGATTCATTTTTTGAAAACACATTCGCAGATGGCGGAGTTATTCTTGGAACTGGGCATGACTTCGTCCCATGTAGTTGATGCAGAAGGGAGTCATGAAGATCTTCCCAATATGTCACGAGCCTATACCAGACTTGGCCAACAGGTTCTGGAATTTGACCGAACACATTTAAGGAGGCTACATTTGGCTGGCGGAGCCGGAGCGGTGCTTTCCACAGCTTCTGACATGAGTAAATACGTTCAATTTCATCTGAATGGTGGTCAAGTTGGAGGAGTTCAAATTGTTCCGATGGTATTGAGCGAACAAATTAATAATTAGACCCGTTTTTG
Organism: Ceratophysella granulata; assembly: GCA_034694905.1. Lineage (NCBI taxonomy): Eukaryota > Metazoa > Arthropoda > Collembola > Poduromorpha > Hypogastruridae > Ceratophysella > Ceratophysella granulata. Next base: position 890 of record JAQFYU010002252.1, read on the forward strand.
TTGGCACGTGCAGTAGCACAACGCTATATATTCTGTATTTTCTGAGACTTTCAGGAAGTTCTGTATTGGATGCGCGAGGTTTCGATTCCTACGCTTGGATTTGACTTCCTGAGTACTACCGGATCGTACGGCTACGGACTGGGAATTGGATTGTCGTTCTTTAATGGTATATAATATCTGCAAACACTCCTCAAACAAATAAGAGTTTTAAATGTTTAAAACGATAAATCAAAACCATTGCATTTCAGGAAAGCCATGGATAACCCACAGTGGGTACTGGCCACCCTATGAAAGCATGTTCAGCTTGTTTCCAGAACCAAATGCGACTGCGAATATCGGTATATTCAGCTCAATTAATGGACCTGGAACTACTGGAACGGACTCGGACATAATATCCCAGCAACTCATGCACATTATTATTATGCAAATCTTAAAAGGTTGTAGTTGCATGAGTTTATATTTCCATGTTGATAAACTGCAGATGATTTAATGCCTCTGTAGTCTTTTGTAATCAATTTTTTATTCCATAATATAGGTGAAATCGGAGGACCTGAGGCTCTCTCGAAAATTAGACTAATTGAATTGAAATCTACTTCCGATGATCTCTTTCCAATATCCGCTAAGAAACATACGGCAAAATCCAAACCGAAAAAAATCATAGGGTCCAGCTTAAAGATGCGTCAAGAGGAATATGCCGGGCTCTATGGCAACCCCAACCACGGTACCTATTCATGCTGCTTGGTTGCTTATTGTTGCATCAGTTCATATTCTTATAGCCCGTTCTGGGTTTTAACTAATTCCTTGAAAACAAACTTACGGATTAATTTGCAAACGCAGTAAACTTCACCTAAAGTGTTAGGATACTTTAAACTATTTCGCAACTGGGAATTTATCCCATGTTTCAGCGTGAAGACGTGAAGTTAATTTTAACCATTAGTTCAACTCCAATCACTCTCATCACTATATTTTTACACATTCGTAAATAGCCTTTTTCGAAATATAGAAACCGTTAAAACTTGGTTTCCGCTATATTGTTAGAGCTTTTCGATCCTAAATTTTCATTTGATTACTTTTTGCATCGGGGTAATCAAGTTGCAGAACTAGATACTATTGGTTTTAGGTCACTATTATTGATCTTGACTCATTTTAAGGAATTCAATTTGATCTTGAAATTCGCACAGTTAATGTTTACTCACAGAGTTCTGAAATCTTGCCCGTCTTTGCTACAGATAGAGAGGACAAACTATTGTTTACTTGTTTGGTGCCATTCTTGGGGGCCTGGTGGGGGCAAAAATTGACCAATCAACTGTTTACGCGCGAAGCATTCAAACCAGTTCTCTTGCAACTAACGTTGCAAGCTAATTGAGGTCATTGGACCTCGACCGTCATTGTTTGGTTGCTGGTTTTGCTCGATGCCCTGGCGGGAGTTTCGAATCAGGTTTCGATTTTTCGACGGAGAAATGGGGAAAACTGCACGTGATAAATCGAAATAAATTAAATAAGGTTGCTATACCAATTCATATTAGCGGTAGGAAATCCTTGTCCCATCTATCTGTACAACCGACCAAGGCAAGATATGCCGCTTCAAAACTCTGTGTGTTTACTACTCGGTTTACTAGCAAAAAACATATTGATTGCAGGTGACCTGACTATTACTCTCAATTCAGAACTTCAAAGTCTGGAAATAAATTACGGTAAATGGGGCATTGGGAAGCTACTCGCCCAACCACCGACCGCTAATGCCTTCGACGTGGAATGGACGACAACGCTCAACTACGACTTCTACTCTTATGGACCCAATGAACCAATCCCCGTGTTTGAAGTGGTTTTTGACGTTGATGCTCAGTATCTGGATTTAGTTTCGTATGGAATTTCTTTCCGTTACCATAGGGATGCAACACTGAATACATTTCCAGAAATTCCGTGGAGCCCTGAGAGCTGTGGGCCATGAAAAGAGCTTGACGTCTCCCAAAATTTGTTTTCTCTGTATGTATCAAATGATTGGTATTTGTTGTGATGTTGAATAAACGTGATCATGCTTTTTAAAGTTTACGTTACGTTTAGTTATACGAATTTTTTAAATAACTATTCATAATGCATGAATTGGCAACAACAAATCTTAACAACAGGAAACATCGGCGCTGATATTGTTCAAGTTATATTTATATTATATTTATCATAGTTAACAGTCATAATCATCCAAATTAGGAATGATATTTTGAAAATCAATTTTTCAATAATGATTCCTAATTCGATTCGGTCCTGTCCGATTAGATGCAGAAATTGAAACAATTTGGAGACATTTTAAATTTTAAACATATCTAAGCAGGAGCCCTGTAATCAATGCATATTAGGGGTCAGGTCATGTACCTTACCTAACTTTACAATGAAATGCATGGTGGGATGGGAGATGGGACAGCTAGTTGATGTTGTTCGAGTGTTGAATTGGCTGTGGTAAGCTACGGTAAATGGTACTATCCGGATCCGGAGATCCGGCCTTTGAATGGAAACAACCGGAAACCGGAACGCATTGCAACGACGAGGCTACAAATTGAGTAGGTTAAACTGGGTTCAGCTAAGTTCAGCCTCCATCCACTGTCTACGTTGTAAATGAACGTTATAAGCATGCGCCACAACTACAATATGCTTACACTGCTTGAGTTAAGGGTCCATAAAAAATTAATTAATTTGGCACAATGAAAACGCAAATAAATTAATTTGAGCAGATTGGAAGGTTATTTCTTGGAAACTCAGTTGACATTTAAAATTAAAATGAATTACCATTCCTGTCTGTCCCGGTATGCTAGGGCAATTACCTACTAACCGCAATACAACACCTTTTCTTTCCCAGTGACCCTCAAAATATCAATTAGATTCTTCCGGACAAAATTGCAATAAGCATCGAAAGTTATGGAAAGAATCGATTTGATAATAGCAATCCATTATCACCTTTGCTATGACAAAAATGCCCTCCGTCGTCAAGTATGTAAATTCCGCAATCCAGGACCCAAGCCAAGGTCGTTGGTTAGGGCGTAGTCTACGGTCAACGGTCATGGGTGAGGGTCGCTTAACACCTAATCTCACCCAACAACCCTTCCCGGACTGGATATATCTTTAATATTACATATTTAGTAAAGCTAGTAACTGGCTATTGTATTCTATATCTATATAAACACATGTTTATCTCTCCGCAAACTTCATTATTGAGCAAGAAATCAAACAACCAGGTTGATTACAAGTCGGATACACGTGCACACTACACAATCATCTTATTTATTCAAATGTATCTGTTCGAGCTTGAGTGGTGATTGGTAATGTGCTAAACACTAAGTTTTACTCAGTTGAACAATGACAAGATAGGGAATCGTATAGCTTATATCTCATTCATTGGTGTCACATTGTATGTAAAATTAATTAATTTCAGTAATTTGACATGAGTGAATGAATGCTGATGGTGAATCGTGATCAAATCAGTCTTATAGTAGCTTTGAACTTGAACCCTTACACCGCTTCACCTGACAGCGTGAAGCGTGACAATACTTGGAATCACATGAAATTGAGTTGGAGGTTGGAGGGAAGCGAAAGCTATCTGCTGATTCCCAGCAGGTGTCAAGTCGAAACGTCCATGACGCAAGTACGCAATGTGTCACACACTTCTCATTCAACAATCCATTTTAAGTGGTTCATTTTGCGAAACCCGATTTTGCAAAGAGCATGCGATCACTTCTGTCGAAGAACTGTTCTGTCAACTGTCTACACTTATATTTTTCTTTCAAAAAGCCTGATAATTACCAAAATTATGAGAAATTTCGAAAAATGCAAATTCGGTCTAAAAAATACACTTGGAATTCAGTTCATTTGGTAAAATTTTAAATTCATTAATACGACGGAACGCTTCGAAATCCATTTACTCCACTAATGTTAAACTAGTAGTTGATATAATTTCCTCCCATTTTTGGTTACGCTATATATCATCGTATGCACCGCCATCAGATATTGTCTTTTTTAAATCATTTGAAAGATTTCTCTTTTCGAAACATTAAGGACAATACGTTTACGAGGGCTGTACCAAAAGTTTTGCGGCATGAGGATTTGGGCTCGTTGAGACAATATCAATTGATGCTATTCAAACTAATATGCAATTGTAACGTTTGTCAGAAAAACTCCACTCAGAATTCCAACTAGCTAAGAAGTTATAACAAATTGTTCTTCATAAACCGGAGGACGTCATGGAAATCTCCAAAATCGAGCGGCGGGTGGTCATTAAGTCTTTAACGTAGGAAGGCGGTTCTTTAGTTGCAATCCATTTGATGTTGGTAAATGTTTGGAGGTTTGATGCACATTCTAAAGCAACAGTGGAAAGATGGGTTCATCTCTCATAGCTCGGCAGCACCAACCACCGGAAGTCCGCCACTGATTCAAACATTGTCTCAAAAATCAATGAAGATAGAAATACTGAGCTGGAACTTAAATTTTTTATTTAAAAAAAAAATGGATATTCGAAAAAACAATCTTGACCGAGTCTAAGATCAATAGTGGAATTGTAGGACAATCACTGCCAAGGGGGCTGGAAAGTTTTTAGCCCTTTGAACACACACATGGTTACCATGTTGCTAGGTGATTTTAAAAACCCGAAATGCAGGCTATAAACGAGTTTTTTACTCTAATCGGTCACAAACGTCTGGTCAAGTGGCAATGAACTACTCTGCGGGCAAATTGTCAAATTATCCCAATCAGAGCATCATAAGCTACAACATGAGCAAAATGCGCTTACAGTGACCAGGTCTCGTTGACAAATTTGTTTCAGGACTTCTAAACGAGGCAGCTGCACAAAATATGTTTTAAATTGAAGCGACACAACAAATACGAGTTAGCCTAAATCCTCTTTACACAGGGAAAACTCTACATTAAAATATTTCCACAAAGTTGCAGTAAAAATACTGACAATTTTTATGCAGAAATTTGTGAATGTGTACCTAAATACTTCGACGGCTGCAATCTACTTCAGCAATTTTGTCAGATTACTAACATGGGGTTTAATTTATACCTATATGGGACTATCAATTAATGCGCATATTGGATTCGGAATAATCATTCGGTTTACTCCAGGTACAGTCACATAAGTACGGCAAAAACAGTGAATTTTAGGCCCTAGAAAAACTTTTCGAAAATATTTTTAATAAATAGTATATAATCAGTGAAAATGAAATTGAAAAAGTGTATTGCGCTTCTAGAAGATCATATTGAAAAACAATAAAGAAATTAGACCATATTATCGTTAACAGAATCCTCAGGCCGCAAAACTTCTGGGACAGCCCTCGTACTATCTGAACAGGTGAAATTTTAAACTTGACTTTCGCTAAATTGATTTACACAAAAAGAGAATCTTGAAAGCTAAAATGACTGACTACAACCAGGTTGTGAACTGAAAACATTATTATCTTCATGAAAGTGCCTAATATGGAAGTTTACGCTTCATCAAAGATTTTGTTTCCAAAACAGCCTTCATTCATGAAGAGCATTTCTTATCAATTCGATGTTGGTACAAGTGTTCTACTGGTCTGCGGCACATGTACAGCAAATGCACAGTCTAGCTTGAGACAGAATTTCCGTTCCACGTGTATTTAGTTGTATTTACTCCAACCACTCACACCGTCCTTGCGTGCTTCGACTAAATTGATGAATCATGTAATGCTTGAACTGAAACAATTGCCAATGCCAATTGAAAAGATACAAATAAATGCATCAGGCAAATCAGAAATCTAATCGAACCACGGTCACTCTCGTTTTCCTGGAAGTGCCACGGTGAGTAAACGTGTAGCCAACTAATAGTCTGGCTAATCTCAGTGAATGATAGCGAATCACAAGACCCGGGCACGAAAATCAGTATAAATAGTGATTCGAATTGAACAAACCGATACATTCTAGTGTTACACGCAAAAATACAACAACAAAACATTAAGTCTTGAAATTTTAATCCAAATGGGATTCTCAAAAGCTGTAACGCTTATTATATTTAGTTTTTTATTAAGCCATGCACAGGCACAATCACAGGAACAACTTCAATTAATTGATTCCTTAGTGGAAGAATTTGTAGCGGGGAATAAGGTCGTGGGTTATGGTCTTTCTATTGTTCGAGATGGAGAGCTTCTTTTTGCAAAAGGTTACGGTAAAGCAAATATCCCTCAAGATGTGAACATTACGGATGACACCTTGTTTGCGGTTGGCTCTATTTCCAAGGTATGTTTTTAAGCTATCTGAGTTGAGTCGACAGTCGACATTTTAAGCAAATGCAATATAAATATTTCATCATTTTGATTTAGACCTTCACGAGTCTGCTGGCCATTAAAGTCTTAAGCGAAAGATTTCCTTTGAGAGGTGAAGCCGTTTTGGATACACCCATCGCGGAGCTGAACAAAGAATTAAATTTCACTATGGGTGACAGGTTTGTGAAAATTCTTAATTTAGAAAATTCAAAAAATTAATTACCAATTGTGTTAATTGACTAATTTCATAATTTATTTATAGGTTTCGAACTCAGGAAACCAATTTCAGAGATCTTCTAACCCATAGAACCTGTGTTTCCAATGACGATTTGATTATTCTGTTTCAAGCTGCCACTCACGAAGAACTCGTCTAGTAAGAAAATATATTGTTTGCATTAAATTTTTAATCAATGTGTTTTTAACAAATCCAAAATTATAAACCAACAATATTGTACCGACTCAAATGCTTTAACTTCTCTAATTATAAATTTCCAGTCGAAAGCGTTACGATCAAGAGAGTTGCTCATTCCGAACAAGTTTTTCATACAACAACGGAATGATTGCCCTTGCTGGCAATCTACTTGGAAAAATTACTGGAAAGACTTTCTCTCAACTGGTAATAAAATTGTTTAAAAATTGAGTTAAACAAAGTTATTCTAAACTTCAATTCAAAAGAAAGGCACTCATTACATTGTTTATCGTTTAGATGGCAGAATTCTTTTCCGAATTAGGCATGAAGTCCTCTCGTGTTCTGGATGCTGAAGGAAGCCATGAAGATCTTCCAAATATGTCCAGTTCCTACACTTACAACGGAGATGAACTGGTTCAATTTGACAAAACACAATTACGAAAGGCCAGTGTCGTTGGGGGAGGAGGTGCTGTAATTTCTACGCCATATGACATGGCACAACTTCTGAAGTTTCTCGTGAATAACGGAAAAGTTGACGGAAAAGTTGTCGTACGGGAAGTAAGTGGTCCAAAATTCCAAATTCAGACGCAAAAATCTATATCAGCTTTTAATTGACAATTATCTCCTTTCAGGAAGTCTTGAACTGGTTCTACACAGCGTCCAATAACTTTCCAACAGCAGATTTCAAGACAAACACTGGTCCTTACAACTACGGTGTCGGAATCATTTTATCTTTTCTTGAAGGTGAGCAAACCGCCTTATGTTTTCAATCTATTACTGTACTGGACAGTGAATCTGACATCTTTATTTGATTCCATTTCAGGAGAACCATGGTTTAAGCACAATGGCTTCTTCTCTCCATACGAAAGTGCATTTAATATCTTCCCTCTGGCCAATAATACAAACATCGCCATGTTCAGCGCACACAATGGCCCAGGCGGCACCGGCCAAGTGGAAGGTCAGATCTCACAAGATACCGTTCACGTCTTAATTAAGCAGATATTGGAAGGTGAAATCACAAGCTTGGACGAAGTTAAAAGAGCTCAGGCAAAATTTAGCCTACATCCCGCATTCTCAGCCCCATCTCTTGACATCAAATCACACCCCTTCTACAAAGACAATCTCAAAAAGTCACTCCGACCTGACACACGTCAAAAGAAGTTGGTAGCTCATAAGCGACAGGCAGAAGAACTCGTTGGTGTTTATGGAGATCGTCGAAATGGTAAGCACTCGTTCAAACGAATGGATGCAAAATCATTATGAAGTCGTTTCAACAATTAAATGTGGCATGTTTTGTTTTCAGGCGAGTTGACCATCAGTCTAGACCCCGATAATGTGGACAACCTTCGCATCAACTACGGAGTATGGGGCGTTGGAATTCTGACACCGCATCCCACAATTCTGAACAGATTTGTCGTTGAATGGACTACAACAATTGAGTATGACCTCCTTGCCTTTGGGAGCTTTCTTCCCACCCTGAACTTCGTAGTGGACTTTGGAGAGCTGGATGTAGCGGAATTCATTCTGTTCGAAGTTGGTCCGATCAAGTTGTCCTTCCTTTTTAACAAGGATGCAACACTTGATACTTTCCCTGAAATTCCATGGGCACCTGACAGTTGTGCACCTGAACCATAATTACGAACTACTTAAGCGAACGAATCTATTTATATTTAACGAACGTATTCAATTATAAATTACATTTCTTTTATAAATACAAATGTGGAAGGCCTTCGTGTGATATCCAGACCAGGCAGAGGAGATGCCTTTGCTGATTAGTTAGCTAAACCGTACCTTCGCAATACCATGCATTTATGTGTGTGTTCCAATCCAACCCAATTAAAATATGAATAAATGGTTAAAGTGAAAATAATAACTTTGAACTCATTTATTAACCTCCCTTCATATATAGTGCTAGCTTTATCTTTATGCGTTACAATTTACAATGCCAAGATTTTAATATCAAAGTAGGCATGATGGTACAATGCAGGTATAATTCATAGGAAAGGCTGCAGGGACCGTTTACTTTACGATACGATTCATAATTCTGAGATAGAGCTGGACCTTGTTGGATCGCTCAAGCTAAATTTTGGCTCGAATTCAAGGACCTTGAGCACGCGGTAAGCGGTAACCGCATACGGTATCCGCCCGTGTGGTAACCACTTGCGCGCGTTTCGGAAAACCTAGCTTAACCTGAATTAGCAGGTAGTTACCATGTAGCTTTCTTCATGTGGGGTTACCGCATGCTCAATGCTCACTGTTCCTGAATTCAACCTTTTGGCTTTGTCAATTCAATAAGTAGTCACTTGTCGCTTAGAATTAAAAGTTTTGGGTCAAATAGTTTAGATGTACGTTGTCTCTAGGGGGATACCAGTGAATTTGCATACGATGTTTTCCTAGCAAAACAACTGAATAAATTCAAATCAAATCAAAATCAATAAATGCACATGAACTGACCCAATGCGAATAATACTGGTGGAATTGGAATACTTACTGATTAGCAATCCTGGAAACTGAATTTGAACTTTTTTCTTCAATATTTCAAATACAATATTCATATAATGATCCGGGTCCGTGCACAAATAATTTGATATTTAGCTTGGTAATAGAATTATACCATCGGCTCAGGACGCAAACAATGAATTTCTTTAATATGCCGAATGTGATCTGAAAATCCGATCTGAACAAATTTAAAATACTTGAGAATCGGTTTTTAATGTATAATAAAAAATATAAAAATAATTTGTTAAATGCAGAAATAGTATGTTTTGTTTGCCTTGCCTTTGCATTCTGTGCATCACGTTTAATTCCTTCTTGAAACTTAGAATTGAGAAGCCTCCTGCTTGCTAATTTTTAAAAACCGGCAAAAACACGTAAACAACTTCCTAACGATAAAGTACACATACTTCTGTCTGTATACAGTTCAAAATTCACAGCAAATAACCAGCGTCCTTCGTGAAATCTTTAACACTCAACAAAAGTTTGATCAAATAATGGTAGCATACATTTTGTAAAAAGGTTTTTAATGAACCACCACGAATGTCCATGTATGTATGTACATACACTGGTGCACTGTATTACATAAAAAATGTACGTACAGTACAGAATACTGTATGTCAACTGTCAAGTCGGATTCACAACTTTCTGACTCGCAAATGGAGAAATTGAACTCCTCGAAATTCAAAGCTTATTTGAATATTGAATTTAATGTTTATCAGCAAAATGCTTCATGTACCATTCGCCCACTATGCACAGATTACTTTTGGAACAATCATTTAATGCATTTATCATTACAGCAGGACTGCACACAACTGACCACATAGGGCTCCAACACGCTCCGAAAATTTGTACTTGTAAGGTCAACTCATTGGTGGATTGGAAATGCGATGGTTCAAATATGTAGACGCATTAAATTCTGTTCAGTAAAAGACTAATTGTATTCCAGTGACTTTCTTTGTTTGAACATCTACATAGATCTAGCAACAAAGGAACCTGGAAATGATATGAAGACTTGGGCGCTCGATGAGCAAGCGTCTCCAACGCTGGCTTTGTTTGCGCTTGGGAGTCGACGAGCCAACATCTTTCCACGGTCGCTCCCAGTCTGATACCACATCAAGAACGGAAGCGTAGACCAACCAACTGACGCGGACGCCTGCCTACTCTTTGCTGGTGTTACATATTCGGTTACTTGAAGTAAGTTGTTCGACTTGATTAATGTCAGATATATTTTAGATTTAAAATTAGATTTAAAAAATTGTATTTTGTTCTGGAGTTCAAAGTTCAATATGTTCATTTGATTCTTTCAAAACGCAAATATTATTTTTTACATATTTTGATTTTGATATTTTACTGCTCTTTCATTTCAGTAATATTCAAAGCATCCGAAGATGGCGCAATGGCCGAAGGAATGGACCTATCTCCGAGCAATGTTTGAGCTGCAGGACCCGGACTACGATTTGGGCTCTGATTCAGAATCTGATATTACTGAAGTGGGGTCAAATGACGCAGACTCCGGTATAGACGTAGACTGTTCGCATGACATTCCTGAGGTAGCAGAGACGGAAAAGGCCTCCGACCCACCAACCATCAACCAAGAAGTACTTCCTGAACAATCCGTAATAACCTTAATGACTTTATATTTCCCATAAGTATAACAAAACTTTAAATTCAAAATTGAAACATTAATTTGATTTTCTAATTTTATGTCAACAGAATCAGGAGCTACAGAAATCCAATTCTGTGAATGACGCTGAAGTGGTTGACACAGCTGACGCCGTAAAAATGGACACGACAGAAGCAGCTGTCATAGACATTGTAGAATTGGACATAGTGGAAGCAGTTGGCATGGACACAGAAGAAATGGACACAGCAGAAGCAGCTGACATGGACACCATAAAATTGGACCAGGATGAAATAGCAGACACAGTGAACACCGCTGGCACAGAGATGGTGATAACAGCGAATCAAATTGTCGACGTAAGGTTCTTGCATTTAAGATTTGATATGCTTAATTAGCTGGCGGTAGTACAGAGCGTTCCGCGTCCGTGTTAACGCCGAATCCGACGAATATCCTTGAGTTTTTGGCTTCATAAATCATAATGCTGTTAACGATCTACATTTTAAGATTTATGCTGCAGACAATATAATAAATTTCTACACAGGAAAGAGAGCATCGTATTCCATGCCATAAATCAGAACCAACAACGTACCGCTTATTAGACCTGGCCTCCTAGGCTGAGGGCTTATGCGATTGCCCTTTCTGTCCGTCTGTCTGTCCGTCTGTCTGTCC
>JAQFYU010002253.1:0-12345 GCA_034694905.1 Ceratophysella granulata
CCCTTATTTTTTTAGCTCTTATTTTTTAGCCCTTTTGGCGTTAGCTCTTATTCGGTTAGCTCTTATGGCATGGAAGGGTAGTTTCTTGTTCAGAATCAAGTTTGGAAAACGTCACGCTAAAGACTTGTATGTCATTTACTCCATAATTTTGTTGGTTCTGTATGATAACGAAGTCACTCGTCACTCCTTTCAGTGAAGTGGCCTGGCGTCAAAACCCTGTTTTTGTGCATTGATTGGTCCAACTTCAGTTTCTTTCCATTTCTGACTTGTGACTTGAGACTTGAGTGCGTGGAAAATGGAGAAAGGCTTTCCGGCTCAAGAAACACACGGAGGAACAAACCAACAGGTTTCTTGAGTTCTACTCAAATATTCATGATCAGACGCACCTTTCTTCGGCCAAATGGCCAAATGCAAAAGGCAGACTACAAGAGGCTGGAAACGGATTACTCAATTAATTTTGTATATGTATTGTACTCTGTTCTGCAAATGCAGAGGCTCTGTGGCATGACCAAGTATGCACATGTCATTGTCAAATTATGTTAAAACGTACTAAAATGATAAAAAAAACGATGAAATTATGAGGTACATTCGCCAAAACCTAGCTTTAATTACAGATCTGTACTGAAAGCTCAAGCTCACAAATATGCTGATATGGATTTGATGCCAGATTCTTGAAACAATGTCAGGGTATTTCAAGTTACCACTGCGCTGCGGTCAGTGATCGTTGAGCATCCAGTTTTCGAGAACTCTCTTCAAACTCTTCATTTTTGCCTATAAATTATCTTTAAAACAGTGTAAAAACGAGAAGTAATTGAAGCGGCATACGATAAGAGAGAAAACCTAGTTATTATTGCTTTTGAATTTGGATTTTGACTCATAAGTAGTACGTAAGTTTGGTTTGCATGTGTCTGTCCCCTCGGTGGTTGAAAAGAAGGAAGCGTACTCGGATTCAGAGCCAGGTTCTTGGGGACCGTCATTCAATATTTATAGGAAGGAGGGAAGCGGAACATGGGAACTGTAACTACTTTCAATAATAGCATTCTCTTCCATATTCCATAATAATACGACGGGTTCCTGGCCTGTAATGCCGTGCTCTCCGAATAGACACAAGAACCATCTTCAATATTCATTAATGTACAATATCTACTCAACTTTAGCCAAAACTAAATCCAGCCCAGGCTGGGCCAACTCTTCGTCCTGGGAGTTTCTGCAAAAATATATGCAAAAAGACTCCGTCGCTTAAAAACAAAGAATTGACATGCATCGTAAACATATTCCTTGAGCAGGGCTTCATATCGCTCACTCTGCAGCAACTACGAAACGGAATAAATGAAAATGTGTGGATTCTTAAGGCTATGTTTTGTTTTTGAAGCTAGCGCCGACGAAATTTGACCGATTCGAATAGGTCAGGCAGTGTCGATAGTGGAAATATTGGTCATTGCGCTTGGCTGAGCTCATGGAGAGAGTCAACCATCCCGTATGACAAGAATAAGCATGTTGCCAGTTTCAAATCATTAGCAAAGACATTAGGTGCCTCCAAATTCATACCCTCTCCAATATTTCGTAATCGAAAGATATACCTAGGACACAAACACATACATAAGCCACTTTTTATGCAGTTTTATTTTTTACATCATTATACTCACCGTTATACATTTCAAATCAGCTTTACATTATAACTGTTATACATTTCAAATCACAAATGTGCCAATATTATACACTACAATTCAATTCCTTTTGTGGTCACTGCACAAATTCAAATGACATTACTACTCCTGTCATGGACATTATTAAAATTATCACTTTCACCTTATGGCATGAGGTCAGTTCCATTTCGAAATCAGTGGAAAACTAAAACTAATCACGTTCCGTGTAATTAACAAATAACTAGAACCTTTTCAATTAAAGGCGATTGCGGTTGGCTTAATGTCGAAGATCTGTAGCATTTTCTTGTGTCGACGACTCAACTTTTCTGAATTGCTTCCCAGCTGTCTTTCACTGATTCATCATTGGACTGACTTTGGAGGAGCTGAACAATCGACGAAGACGACACCCCACTTCGACAGGGGCTTCACGGTGGAACATGACGAACCCACGCCACATCTTCTAACTCGATTTCGGGTTTTGGTTCCTCTTGGAAAGAAACGGAATAGTCGCTAGTCCTGGAAATTCGAGTTAATAAAGGATCTTAAATTTTGGACGTTTGACTAAACCTGAGTTGAAATAATCGTTCCTAACCTAACCTTTGTCCTTCATCCTTTAATACCAATCTATTTGAAAAGTTCTTACCACAAGTTGGAAGGAGAAATGTTGAGCTTCCGTGCCAGCTTCTTGGTCACAATGGATTTAAACAATGGTCCCACGTTTGTGATTAACAGGAAAACATCAATTCCGCCATAGGAGAACTGGACCGTGCGGGTCAGGCTAATTTTGCTCAGGTTCAGGTTCAGCTTGAGTTTCAAAGTGGTCTTGGTCACTGATCGGGTTGGCAATCTTGTCGAAGACCTTGACCTTGTCATTGTCATCATCACAACGTGTGTCTCCGATTTCGTCCAGCACCACATTCTGGTCACTCGTCGGTTCGTCGATCTTGTAGACCTGACCACTGTTTTCATCACAGCCTGTGCCTCCGATTTCTTCGAACAACGCATCTTGGTTATTGGTTGGGTCGTCCTCCTTGTCCAAGATCATGTCAACGTAGTCACACAGATCGACTGGAACTGGAACATCCTCTCCTTCTTCCGAATCGTGAAACGCCATCATATTCCACAAAAACATGTCCGCTTCCTCGGAATCCGAATCCAGGAAAGGAAGTTGCAACCACAGAAGATTATCAACCTCAGCACTGTGATGAAAATAAGGATAGCATCATCAACACGAAATCACACAAAATACCGTACAACAATCAGGGTACAATGTTCACAAGCTCACCAGTCATTGGGCCATTGGTGTCGTTGGTCCCAGCATAGCAATTCAAGAAAGGCTCTTCATCCAAGCCTTGTATCTCCACGCCCTTGAAAGGTAAAGCGTACCACATTTCTGCTGGAGTGATCCAGTCAATGTAATACACTACGTCGACGTACTCTTCCCAAGATTCCATTGTTAAGATGGAGTTTCTTATGGAATGGAACTTTTAAGTTTACGAAGAGATTTAAGATTCACAAAGATATCATTTTTTTGAGAAAAGTGAAAGATCGGAAGGAGCTAGAACTTTTTCCCGAATTCGCGTGCATTTGTTTGTTTCAGAAGAAGTGTAAACATTCGGGATTATGGTGGCTTGGTAACGTTACTCATTTTATAATTTCATTGTTGATTGATATGTAGACCACAAAAACCAAACTCCATAGAATCGGCATGGAAATAATTTCGAGTGTTGTAGTTCGAAAAGAGAAAAGTACGTGACTCTTTTACATACAGCCGTTCAGTTTCGATTTCGATCTCCATCCGAGATTCTTGGCTGGATTGTGTGAAAATAAATTAATTGGAAACCGGTTAGGTCAAAGGTTAAATGATGGCTGAATCGAAGGAAAAGCCGTTCAAACTGCCGAAGGCGGAAAGACTGCACAAGGCAGTGAGTAGGTCCCTTCCGTCCAATCCAGATCTCCCATCTACACCTGGAGGTTCAAGTAAACCGAGAGCTTATAGTGTGACCCCTGACCCGGCTATCATCACTCCGCAGCAATCCCAACCACCTTCTTCTTCCGAGGCCGCAGATACATCTGACGCGTCTGGGACGCAAGAACATTCAGGATTTGAATCTTCGGAGGGCAAGAGTGTCATGCTTGTGGTAGAGCAACCTATTATACGTGACACCAGCTTTGTGCTACTTGAATTCCAATAATATGTCGATCTTTGTTTTTAGGCCACTTCGCCGTCAACAGTAGCTTGGAAGCGGATGAGACGTGGAAGTTTACGAAAGCAAGAAGTCTGTACACCCGTCTGCTTCTTCAAATATCTAATTGTGCTTGGGTGCTTACAAGGAGTAAGATCAATATCTGAATCTGAATTCAAAATCATAATTTTGACCAGCCAATACTAACAAAGACAATAGATGTTAAAACTGATGACTGCATCACTTGATACCCGAAATCCGTTGGAAGTTCAAACAATGACTATATTGTTCTTTGCAGGTGACCGTGCTGAGTTGGGCAATGACATTTATATTGGGCTATTTCTACTATCCCGCCGCCATCATTTCGCGCCGACTGGAGGAGCGGGAGTCCAATGACCTGAACCGTCTTAGTTGGGTCGTTATGTGGATTTTTGGACTAGAGCCTACCTGTGCTCTCCTGATCTTCGCAATTTGCCTTCCACTGTCCAGAAGGAAGCCACACCTTATTCGGATTGTAAGTGACCCACGGCTGTAGCACTCAAGACTGCAGCATTGGTTTCAACTTGTCACCCTTCACTGTGTATGATCCAGCTGATCTAGTATAACCTAATTTACAGTACTACTTGATGGCAACATGGCTTCTGCCGCTTCTCTTGGTTGCTGGGATCATGGTCTTGTTCTTCGCTGGAAAGTTGACGTTGGCCAATGTGGAGAAGGAACTGACGCTGGAGATGCTCATGTACGATGAAATCAATACGAACGCCATCTTGCTCCAAAACTCTTCCAAGCCTGTAGACGAACTGTCCCACAAATCCATCGACAGCATTCAGGTCTTTGTGAGTTCCCATGTCAATAACCTTCGGAGTCTCAGCTGGAAATTATGCTAAATTTGTCCATTTTGATTTGACCTTGACTGGACTAGTTCCAGTGCTGCGGCATTCGGAACTACTCGGATTGGAAACGAATTGCTCGTGGGTTCTTCGACTACGAAGACAAGGTGCTCGATCCCAAATACTGGATGGTGCCCTCAACTTGCTGTTCAACGACAGTCGTACGTTATCATTATGATATTTGTATTTGTATGGTCAAATACAGAAAATACACAATAAAGGTTGTTTTGAATTGAATAGGAGTTGGAGTTGAGACGATGTGTTCAGGATCCAGACGCGAATGTCAAATTTATCTGGAAGAGCGGATGTCTTCGTCATGTGCTGAACATGTTGAGGCGGATCGGGGTATCTCTCGGTGTCTCCTTGATGGTCAATTTTGTAATACAGGTTAGCAAAATGACATTCGCCCAGGGCCGAACGACGACCGTGTAGTTCAACATAATCAACTTTCCCTGCTCTTTCAGATCTGGACCATAGCCACTGCCACTTGCTACTACGCTAGTACAAGGTGTGATTTCCAGAATCAAAATTATAGTATTCACCATTGACGGTTTAACTCACTAATTGTGTGAACGTTTTCAGATCTAACGACGGATCGGGCTATGGATCTGGGTTCCAGACGTTTGCATTTGAATGCTTTTGCATGCATTTGTGCAAGAAGCCGAAACCGAATCGACGACGTCACGTGTCCGTTTTGCCCATCAATCCACATGAAGAGGACCTGATAGACGCCGAAACCTCACTCATGGTTCTGGAAAAGACAGTTGCGGAGAAGCGGAAACGAGAGTCCGTATCCGGCACAACGGGGAAACCCAAAAAGAGACAAAACAGTGCCGACAGAACGCTTGCTTCGGAGATTCTTCCTCCGAACACACGAAGACGTTTGGAGCCGCCGCAACCTGCATCCAATGTCAGAAAGTCAAGTCTTCGGTAGTAATTAAGTACATACAGTCAAATGGAGTCAAGGTCTTAACATCAAAAAATGACAAAAGTCTGTATGTATGAGGTTATACATATAAGTCTGTATGTATGTACTAGGTTATGTAAGTTACGTTTTGCAAATAGCAATGAAACACAATACATACAACGCACTTGGATTTTTTATTATTACGAAATAATTAAATTGTTAAATGAATTATGAAATTAAAAACAAACGCACACAATCCAATCCACTTTTTATGAGGTTTTATTCTTACTTCAGTTTTTCACCGTTGTACAGTTCAAATCATAGTTACATACATTTTACCCGTTATGTAATTCAAACCACATCAATGTGTTAAAATTATACAATTCATTTCCCTTTCTGGCCACTGCACAAATTGAAATAACACGACTACTCCTGTCATGAAATTATTATTAAAATTATCACTTTCACCATGCGGCATGAGGTCAGTTCCACTTTGAAATCTGTAGAGTGCTAAAACTAATCACTCAAGGACCCGAAGAGAATTAACTAATACTAATACTTTTTTAACTAAACGCATAAGGCATCGAAGATCCGTAGTACTTAGCATTTTCTTATGTTGACTAAACTTTTCTGAACTTCTTCCCAGTTGCTGTTCACTGCTCCATCATTGGTCTGACTTTGGAAGAGCAGAACATTCGACGAAGACGACCCCAATAGGACAGCGGTTTCACAGTGGAACTTGACGTCGACGAGCTCACAGCCTCGATTTCGGATTTTGGTTCCTCTTGGAAAGAAACGGAATAGTGGCTGGTCCTGGAAAGTCGAGTAAATAACGGATCTCAATTTTTACACGTAACTAGACCTGAGTTGAAATAATAGTTCCTAACCTAACCTTTGTCCTCCATTCCTCCAATACCAATCTATTCGAAATGTATATGTTCTTACCACAGGTCGGAAGGAGGAATGTTGAGCTTCCGCGACAGCTTCTTGGTCACAATGGGTTTAAACAATGGTCCCATGTTGGTGATCAGCAGGTATACCTCAATTCCGCCATAGGAGAACTTGACCGTGCGGGTCAAGTTCATTTTGCTCAGGCTCAGGTTCAGCTTGAGTTTCAAAGTGGTCTGAACGGGGCATTTGATGAAGGAGCTCTGGAGAGCCAGTCTCTCCTGTTCCACAACTCTTGCGCCGTAGTAAGTCCCGGGGACCGGTTCCTGGGCTGGGCCAACGGTCTTCTTCAACTCTTTCATTCGAAGCCATTTCATTTTCTGTTGAATCACTTCTTTGGGCTCGTTGGAGATGTCGATGACGACTTGGACTTCACCAGCTTGAAAAATGAGAGTCGCGCTTTTCCCGATTTCCATGTTAGCAGCTGCATTGATCTTGAACGTACCGTTTTTGTACACGATTTGTCCGCTTCCCTCAACTGACCGTTCTCCTGTATACTCGTATTCGAGGAAGTATTTTCCACTGCTACCTCGCTTTACCGAGAACAGAGATTTGGGAAGTGGACTGGACGAGCCCTTCGCAACATTGTTTCCCAGATGGCCACCTTCTTCGATACAGACTGAGTCTCCGATTTCGTCTAAAACTGCATTTTGGTCACTGGTCAGGTGGCCAATGCCATCTACGACCTTTTCGATGTTTTCATCACAGCCGGTGTTTCCAATTTCGTCCAACGCCGTGTCTTGGTCACTGGTCGGGTTGGCTATCTTGTCGAAGACCTTGTTGTTGTCATCATCACAGTGTGCGTCTCCGATTTCGTCCAGCACCAAACTCTGATCACTGGTTCGGTCGTCGATCTTGTAGACCTTGTCACTGTTTTCATCACAGCCTGTGCCTCCGATTTGTTCCAAGAACACATCTTGGTTGCTGATTGGGTTGTCCTCCATGTCCAAGCCCATCATGTCAACGAGGTCAAACAGACCAACTGGAACTGGAACATCCTCTCCTTCCTCCGAATCGTGAAACGGCAGCATATTCCACAAACACGTGTCCACTTCCTCATAGTCCGAATCCATGAAGGGAAGTTGCGTCCACAGAAGATTATCAACCTCAACACTGTGATGAAAATAAGGATAGCATCATCAACCCGAAATCACACAAAATACCGTACAACAATCAGGGTACAATTGTCACAAGCTCACCAGTCATTGGGACAGCCCAGGGTGTCGTTGATCCCAGCATAACAATTCAAGGAATGTTCCTTCAGGCCTTGCATCTACACGCCCTTGAAAGGTAGAACGTACCACATTTCTGCGGGAGTGATCCAGTCAGCGTAATACACAACTTCAACGTACTCTTCCCAAGATTCCATTGTTGAAATGGAGTTTCTTACGGAATGGAACTTTTAAGTTTACGAAAGGAATTCCGTAAAATTCAGAAAGATCACTTTTTGGAAAAAAGTGTGGGTAGCCGAGAAAAGTGAAAGGTCGGAAGGGGCTTGAACATTTTTCCGAATTCAATTGCATGTTTGTTTCAGAAGAAGTGTAAACATTCGGGATTTCAGCTTGTGGATTGTGGTGGCGTGGCAACAACGCTCTCTTTTCCAGACATGTCTATCTTCATGTCCGAAATTGCATGTTTCGACTCGACTGTACACGTCCCTGTTAATTTTAATTGAATTCATAAGCGGATTGGATTCTAGGATATAGAAGTAATCGTTTTCGAACCAGACTAGGACAGCAGGCTAAATTTTGATTGTAAAATAATGGAATGAATGTACCTATGTATTATATGCTCTTATTATTTTGTAGTGGAATTTTAATCAACCTGTTTTTGTGCTATTGCTCAAATGAATTAAGACAAGGTTTCTTGAGAAGTGAATAAGCGAAAACGCGTAGCTAGACGGAGTGAGCGGGAAAGTGAAAAATTCACATGTCCAGTGTGATCCGAAACGTGTGAATGTGATGTGACCAAGTACTGTTTCTCATTTGACTTCTGTCACTTTATTTGTGTTTTGCCATTTGTCACTACCTGAAGCCTGTCATCGCCATCGTTCACAACATTGATCCCACGCATTTGTCTGTTACCGCACCCGTTCTGAGATCTCTCAGAATATCGATTAGTTGCGTGGACGTGAAACCTGAAACTTAGAAAACGAAGTTAAATAAGAAAGCTGATCGAACGACGAGAAAGAGGCAAGAACCAGATAATATTAAAAATTTTGCTACGATTTTGCACGATTGATAATTAATGATGTAATATGTGATAAATTTAACCGGTATAAACAGTTGCGAATGTCGCATGTCAATGTACGTGAAATGTTATTTGAGTGTGTTGTTTTGAACTTTCTTTTTAGACACTTATAACAAATTTACGAACAAAGAAGGAAGGTGAGAGTTCGTGTAGGACAAGATGTCGGCGAAGGATTTGGAAGCCGAAGTTCGAAAGGAGCTAGAGAACATTAATCTTCAGGATACCGGTGAAATTTTGGAGAAAGGGCAACCAGGTGCTTCTGGAGTCCAGGCAGCCGGAGCTGGACCCTCTTCCGAATCAGAGCCAATGGACACGTCAAGTTCGACCGCTGCTGGCGGTCCTTCTTCAACTCGACACAATACCACAATTCTGATCATGTTGGGAATGGCAGGTTCTGGAAAGACATCCTGGACTCAGAGATTTGCTGCTCATCTTCTTTCCCAGAATAAGACTCCGTATATTGTAAACCTTGACCCAGCCTGTGAAAATCCGCCTTTCCCTGTCAATATCGGTAAGGAAACCGTATTTGTGCGTATATATAGCGTAACCTAGAAACCTCATCGATTTGGATTTGAGAAGCACAAAGTTCCGGAATCTTTTGCGGTACAGTTAAAGTTAAATACGTTTTTATTCCATCTAATCAAATCCAGATATTCGGGACACAATCGATTTCAGCAAAGTGATGAATCAGTATCAGCTGGGGCCCAATGGAGCCATGGTCACATCTCTCAATCTCTTCGCGACCAAGTTTGACCAGGTGCAGTGGTTGATTGGATACTACAGCGTAATTAGTTATAAGTTAAAGCTAGATAAATTATTATCATGTGCAATACATGTGCAGGTGCTGAACCTCATTAAGGAGCGAAGTGCGTCGTACGAGTATATCCTTATTGACACACCGGGTCAGTTGGAGTGTTTCCTCTGGAGTGCATCCGGTCAAATAATGCTTCAAAGCCTTGCAAGCCTCTTTCCCAGTATCGTTGTCTATATAACAGACCTTATTCGCTGTGAAAAGCCTATTAGTTTTGTGTCCAATATGATGTACGGTATTTCCATTCTCTTCAAAAATCGTCTTCCGCTCATCATTACTCTAAACAAGGTGAGACAAGCATATTGACCTTGACAGGACCATGTTGAACGCGTGGTTGAACGCAATACGTATAAGTACTGCAATATTTGTGTTACTGGTACAGGCTGATTTGGACCCGAGTCACGGGAAGAAAGTGAAGGAATGGATTACGGATTGGGAGAAGTTTGAAATGGAGCTCCGAGGCACGCCTGGTTATTCGGCAAGTTTCGCCTCGTCCATTGCCCTCTCACTGGACGAGTTCTATTCGACAGTGGACCATGTCGCCGTCTCAGCCGCCGACGGATTCGGGGTTCAAGACTTCTTCAATGCCGTTCATAAAGCTGTGGAGCAGTACGAGACGTGAGTACTTGGTGGATTTTCACATCTATTTCTCAAAATAAAAGTTGATCTTAGTTAATTTAATACAGTAATTTCACAATTTATTGTAGTATTTATGTACCAATGTACGCCAAAATGCGAGAGGCTTCCAAGAAAAAAGATGCGAAAAACAAGGCAGCAGAAAGATTGGACACCCAGAAAAAGCTTAAAGAGGGATCCCTGCCAAGCAGTGCAACGAAACCATCAATGGAACTGTTCGTCAAATCCGCAGCAGGTACACAAGGTGGCCTTGGATTTGACCTCGTGTGGGGAAGTAACGACGAAGACGACGACTCGAGTGCATCAGAACAGGAAATGGGAGCGGAAGATGAGGGTAAGTCATGTCGGAAACAAAGCGACTACAATCTGCCGCCGACACAGCCTAGAGCCTTGTGAAACGTCTGTGCTAGCGCTCCGCTAATAGCTTTGATCGATTTTACAGATGATGATGACGAGGGCATAATGAGTGAAGTCTTCAATCCTCCACCGTCAAGGAATACTTCTGAGCGACAGTCCAACCCATATGGAGCACCAGGAACATCAGGACCTTCTCCACAGTAATTCGACTTGATTTCCTACCAGTCGACCAGTGAATGAACCAATTTTATAACAATTTCTTTTTTGATATGTTACATCTTATGAATGAATTATTCATAAAGTTTCAGCTTGCGAAATTACTTGGTGGTTATGCATGATTCAATATCGTTGGGTGCTTTCATAATTCGCAATAATTCAAATCAAAAATCTAAACTACAATAAATAGGAAGTGCAGTCGGGCTCCTCTCAGTATTTTTACTATGAAAGATTATTTACACAGATATAGAGTGGTCCAAAGACCGTATAAAAAGTTATGAAATATCCTAGTGTGGAGCATATTCGTCCTCAGGTTAGCTGCAGATGTTAGGACTTAGGACTTCCAAATCCACGCATGAAAATGAGACCACGGAGATCTCGATGTTTAGATGTACCTAAGATGAAGGTGTTTGAGGTGTCATGACTTGTCCCATACTTAACTGACCAGGTGCAGCTGGTGTTGGTGGGTTCTGTGATCCAGTTGCACCTCCGGGACGACCTGATCTCTGTCCAAGAAAATATTGTGTTATATTTGAAAGTTCTGAATATAATTAGAGAATTCATCATTTCAGGCCGCGGTTAGTTCTTTTCTTACGGAGCCAGGAACTACTAATTGTGTCTTCATTCGTTCAAGTTCAAGAACTCGGGACCGAGCATGTTCGGATCGGTGCCAGGCCATCTGGAGAACTTTCTGAGAAGCATAACTGGATCCTTCATGAGACTGACCTGAAACGAGCAATAATTTTGCTTTCTCACGAATTCTGGACACTCATTTCGTTATCCAACAGCTTCTGTCCTAGCTAATTTACCTGTGGACACTTGAGTGAGATAGTTGATATGTTTGCCCATTTCAATTTCGACGTGGTTGAGGGTCTTGAGGAAGCTGGACGTCTGCTGATCCATTTGTTTGATGGACGGCTTGTCCTTACTCAGTTCTGCTAGGGCTTGACCTGTGAAAATGTGAAAAGGAATCGCACATACAAAGTTAATGAAATAGTTGATAATTTTTTTTAATGAACGAATTGTACGAAACGAACAGCGTCCACTAACCTGCACTAGCGATACAAGCAATAATTTCCTTCTCCACATTGTCCAGTGCCTGGAGTTTCTCCACTGGACCTGGGCCGCTCATCATTGTATATTGTATCCTACTTTCACAATTCACAATCTTAATGAAGAAATAGCTTCAAAATCAAAGACAAAAGATTGAGATTCTGAGATAATTGTTGTCAAAATAATACGATGACAGATGACAGATGATGATGGTTCTTTTCGTAGTACGTGTGTTTTCCAAATAGCTTTCTCCGCTCCAAATTCAAAAATCTGCAGATAAACACACCGGGAAAATCTTAAATTTTGTAAGTACAAACTCACGCTCGTGCTACCTACACACACGCTGCTTGGTTTGAATTGTGAATTGAAAAAAAAAAAAAAAATTTAATGTTAGTAATCGTGAATCGTGATCAGAATTTGACGGAAGGAGCAAAATGGACCCATT
>JAQFYU010002254.1:0-12339 GCA_034694905.1 Ceratophysella granulata
GACAAAGTTTACTACTTACATATTCTTAGTTACTTATTGCTATAAATCAATGGACCAACTAGACACCAGGTTAAAATTATAAAGTTTATTAGTTTATTAGATCACTCCATCATTGATCTCTAGGTAGTCCATACTTAATCCACATTTCATCCCATGTGATGTGAATGTTATTCCTACTAAAAGAGTTAGATTATGCTCCATCCTTAAATTTAAAACTTAAACTATTACACTATTGTTTAATCATCATTTTTCATCAAGAATCAATTATCATTGTTCAGCTCAACGTTCCTTTTCCTCCATTTCAGAAACAGTAGTACTTGAAGACTCTCTTGAAGAAACTAGACTTCTTGCTCTTTCCATTCTTATTGGAGGCAAGTTCCGGTTGCTTCTTAGAATTCTGTTTGAAACAAAAGTTTGGAATTAATTTGCTGTCGTCATGTTGTTTCATAGCAGTTTCTTTGAATCACAAATCAGTAAAGTATGTTGGGACTTACCACCAAATCAGATCCAGTAGCAGTCTGTTGCTCATTCTCAGTCACCAGAGTCAGAAATACCTTTCCACCTTTCTGACTGCAATCACGTTTCTTAGCTTTGTTCTCCAAGTCCAAGTGCTTGTAAATTTCTGCTCGCTTAGCGTCCATCTTCCGTTCACGCTCTTCACAAACTTTTTTGTACAACTCTTGTTTCAGTCCAATATTTTCTTGTTCCAAGGAAGCGGCTCTATCCACTTCCTTGTGAAGTTCCTTTTCATAAAAGCGAAGTTGATACTCCATTTTCTGAGTACGAAGTTCCAGATCTTCAGTCCGTTTCAGTAAACGTAAATGATCCTCCTGCAAGGCAGCCAATCGTGGAGTTCCGCTTGGGTTAGGGAACTTACGACTTTTAGTTGCCGAGGAAGAGGCAAACGGGTTTCGTCCAGGCTCTGAAATGAAATCAAACACATTTGATTTGATTTGTCATATAAACACTCCAAAAAAAAAAGCTATTTGGTGCTAAAGTGTAATTAAATACCATTAAAATTAATTTCGGCATCTCCAGAACCACAGAAGACATCAGCCACCCATGCTTCAATCTCCCGTCGTTTCTCCATTTCCGATTCCACTTTTCCTTCCAACTGCTCAATCCTTCGGGATTGAGTGTCAAGTTGACGCTCCAGATCATACACTTAAGTAGCCTTCGCGCCTAATGCCAAATGCCAACTGGTGGACGAGTTGAAGCACAACAATCCGCTGCTCGAACCAGTACTGTAGGGAGTTGTCCGATTCCAAGTCAGCCAGACTAACTCTCGGCTTGATTATAGTCATCGTATCGTAATCACAGCTCTTGCTAAGTTTCAAAAACTTTTTCTTGAGTACAGCACTTGAAGGTTTTCGAATAACAATTTCTTGAGGAGGAGGACAGTAAAACTGCGACCGCTCTGTAGGAAAATCTTTTCGAAATGATGTAAATAGTTTTGGTTGCAAGAACTTGCAGCAAACTAATCACTAATAACAAAGTTATAGACATTTGTTTACAAAAAAATTTAGATCTGAAGAAAAGACCTGTCCGTCGCCATGGTATTGTCTAGTACATTTTATACCTAGGGTGTTCCCTTTTTTTTTGACACTTTTCTAGGCCTTCCTTACTTTTGATTTGGTGGAACAGTTGCAGAATTACTACTCATATATTGCTAGCCTATAAGCTTTGTCTATATAAGTAGAAAGTATTTCAAAAAAGTTCCAAGAAATATGTAAAAAAAGTTGTGACTGGGATTGGTGAAAATGATTTCCGTCAGAACACATTCAATAAAAGAACTTATATGGAATTATGAATGACTTGATACCTGATTAATGTAAAGCTTTCATTTTTAATTTTAGCGAAATTGTGAAGAAGGAGGCAGACATTCTTCCGTATAACCATGAGAAGAAAGAAGAATTTATTCGAAAAGGCAAACGTGAGTAACACAAAATTAGTTAAAATTGATAGAGTTAGAGTAGATGAATAATCCAATCCATTCATGGAAGGGAATTTTTCAGAATTTTTTATCTTTTATTTATTCTTTTTTGCAGTTCACTTACAGAAGAACAAGGATGACTTGGCAAAGTTTATTTTGGATACAAGACACAATGAGAAGGAAACTGGAGGTTAGCTATACTTATATAAGTATTAAACTGAAAGACAATCTGATGACAATGACTAACGTCTTTCACATCTTACAATAGGAGATCAGGACTTGGTTGAGAAAGTTAGCACTGCTCCAACTGTACCTAAGAAACCCGCATACGCCGAAATTTTCAAATCTATAGTTCCCCCTGTTGTACCTCCCACTCCTCCACGGACACCAGGCTCGATTCTATTGAATTTCAAGAAGAGTGGAGGTACGAATGTCTTCTTTGGTTTTACATTAAATTTTCTCCGCATTACTTTGAGATTTAAGAACACTATTTTATTTGTGTCAGCGTCTCCAGCCAAGAGACCCCGTCCTTCACTTCCAACTCCACAAATAGTTGATGGAAAGAAGTACTCCTGTGACCAATGTGGATTCACTACCGATCGTGTCGGAGTAATTGGTTTACACAGGAAGAGCCACTCAGTTGCTGTGGTTGAGACCAAAGCCAAGTTGGCTTCGCCAAAACCTAAAGCTCAAGCATCTACTGTCGAACGGTCAACTCCCAAACCAAAGCCACAGCAAGAACCGTCGAAAAAGACAGCTGTTGAAAAGGTTCGCAGTCTGTAGAACGAATCTTTCAATAGTTATATATTTATATCTCAATTAGCTTCTGATTTCTATTTAAAATTAATTTATAATTAATAATTGTAATTTAAAATTACGGATATATTTAATTTGAATCAAGACTACGACTCCAAGAAAGCGGAAGGCACCAAAAGAACAGGCTAAACAAGAAATCCTGGCTGACTGGAGCGATGGTGAAGGTGATGATGCAGAGAGAAAAGAAAAAAGTCCTGGACCGGATGAACCTATTGAGCAGAAGAAACCTCGCACTCATAAAGAAATCTCGGACGCATTTGACAACCTGTTGAGCTCAACAATGCCACCTAAGATTCCGACTTTTGAACTTTCTTCACAAAACAAGTCGGATATTCCTTCATCTAATTTAGCAGGTACCTCAACTTCCCAGAAATCAGAAACTGAAACTGCAGTAGCTGCTTCTTCATCGAAAGATTATGTTGTCCCGTTTGACGCCTTGTTGAAGGCAACGACGAAACCGAGCTTGTTCGAGCTTTCAGCAGAGGATAAGCCGGATATAAAAGAGTATTTAGGCGAAGCTTCTTCTTCTACGAACGAGGTGTTTAATCTTGACAGCCTGATTCCCAAGGGTCCTTCTCTATTTGAACTTCGACCGGAACATAAGCCTGACTATGCTTTTGCGAAAGAAAAAATGCTCTCCGATTCTACTGTAACTTCTCATGGTAAAAAGAAAGCTGTGTCTACTGCGACCAACTCGTCGACCACAGAAGAGGTTTTACCGGAAGTAAAACTTGAAACTGAAACTGTGGAATCTTCATCAGAAGTTAAAGTCGACCTGAAGGACGAATCAAAGGACGAAGTGAAGGATGAATCAAAGGAAGAAGTGAAGGATGAATCAAAGGACGAAGTGAAAGTTGAAGCAAAAGACGAAATGAAAACCGAAGTGAAGAACGAAAAAAAGGACGTCGAAGTGAAACCAGAAGTGAAGGACGAAGATATTCCATCTGT
The DNA here is from genome assembly GCA_034694905.1 of Ceratophysella granulata. Lineage (NCBI taxonomy): Eukaryota > Metazoa > Arthropoda > Collembola > Poduromorpha > Hypogastruridae > Ceratophysella > Ceratophysella granulata. The sequence continues at coordinate 3,698 of JAQFYU010002254.1, forward strand.
TAGCAAACCTTCAGATCTTGTCGAAGATTCTATTTCACCAGCAAACCCAGCTCCTGTGGAGAAAGTTCATCAGAGATCACCTAGAAAGCAGGTAATTTCAAAAGAACCGGCCCAGGCGCCTTCGCCAATACGAAACGCCAATTCAGCTAAGCTGGAACAAGTTCCTGTTTCTTCACCGGTACGTGCTACATCACCTGTACGAGTCATCAGTTCACCAATCCGAAATGTATCCCCAGTACGAGCTACAACTTCACCTGTTAGAAGTGTCTCACCAGTTCGAGGCCTGGCATCCCCTGTCAGGAATCCTTCACCTGTAAGGGCTTCTTCACCAGTCAAGAACATTTCGATTGTGCAACCAACAACAACGCCTGTACGGAACATTTCACCTGTGCGAGCTATTCCACACATTAGGAATATTTCACCTGTCCGAGCCATTTCACCACGAAAAGAAGTTCCAACAGTAAAACAACCAGAGCCTTCAGTTGACACAGTACTTCAAACAGTGACAACGGAAACTGTGTCAACTTCCCTTGGTCAACCAGCTGCTCCTGTTGTTTCAAAGCCAACTCCTAAACCAATTTTGAAGAAAAACGAAACTTCACATTCAGCAGCAGCTGATCCTGTGAATCCAGTCCCTGTCACTCAATCAGCTGCTTTGGCTACGCCACCCATGACGAAGAAAGTCGGTGTGGCAGTTGCCTCAACCACCAAACCTCCCATGCAAAAACAATTCGTACAAGTCTCTTCAGCCGCAACAAACCCTCAGTCCGTTCAACAGGTTGCCGTCACAGTTCCAACGGGTTTACCTAAATCTTCTGCACCGGTGAAAACAGCTGTGCCACTGAAAGCGGCTGTTCCAATGACGACACCAGGATCAGCAAAAATGGGTCCTATTCCCAAAGTTTCTGCGACGGTCGCTGCTGTCTCCAAGGCTCCGACAGCTACTTCAACTCCAGTAGATCCTTCAAAGAAGATCGGAGCAAAAAGTAGTGTTGAAACCCCAAAAGCAAATCCTGAGACCAAGGTTGTTCCTAGCCCAACAGTAACTGCTGCCAAGGCCCCATCAAGTCAAAATCTTGTTCAGATCAAACCCACTACTAATACCACGGTTGGTCCAGTTCTCACCAGCAGCAGTCCAGCAGCAACATCCGGTTTAACTCAAAAGAAACCACCACCACCCGTAAAAAGCCCTGGAACAACTGGCACCGTGCGAATTGCAGGTCCAGTAAAACCAAACGTCACCCCAACGACACCTGCTGGCACAGTTCAGATTACTGCAACCAAATCTGCTCCTGGAGCGGGAGGTAAAAGTGTGACGTTCACATCTCCGGTGGCCATTACGCAGGCGGAACCGACACCGACTAGATACGTTATTCCGAAATTAAGTGCGCAGTCATCGCTGACAGTCAAGGCAACCACTCAAGGACTTCAAATTAAACCAGCTCCATCAACTTCTACTCCAGACGCAAATAAGAAAACACCTCAAAAGTCTCCAGCTTCTGTCACTGTCAAACCTGGACCAGGAATTCTCAAAACTCCAACAACACCCGCACCCATTATGCCAGATACTCCGGTAATTGCTGTAAAATCCGCTCCTCAGCCTTACATACCCAAACCAAAAGGCGGGAAGAAAAATGAAAAATCTCCAGCTGCACCACCACCTGCAGCACTTTCTCAGCAAATCCTCATTGTCCCACCTGTCGCTCCACCTCCTAATAAAATAGCGGATTTACGCACACCTACCATGGCAGGTGGTACGCCCAAGAAAGGCAGAGCCAGGAAACAATCGGTCACAACAAGCACCCCAGGAACACCACAACCACAGAAGTTTATTCAACAGAAAGCAAGTCCGATTGGACAACCTCAACAATTGGCTACAATCAAGTTTGACGCAGTAACTGGTCAACTACTCCAGCCTCAGCTCAGTCCTGTAGTTTCCCAGACTCCTGGAGCTAAGATACATGGACTACCACAAAACGCCACGTCAGTTGCTCCACTCCCACCCATCAAGGTAAATCCAGGTGTGGTTCAGACGGTTCAGAGTGTCACTACCAAAGTTCATGCTTTGCCCGTTCCTTCCACATCTGCTTCAATTGGAACTACGGTCCAACGTCCAGCATTGACTCGACGAATGGGGGATGCAAGTACGGAGTCTCAGGCACAACAGCCCACCTCAGCCTCTCAAATGCTCCAGCATCAGCAAGCAATCTCTCAAATGATTGGAGTTCCCGTTAAATTTGACGATGCTTCCCAAACATACACTGTAGTTCCTCAAGGTCAGACTGCTGGAGTTTCAGGCACTCAAGAAAAGACTTCTGGAGAAATACTTACTGGAAAACTAAAGAAGCAGGGATCTCCGAAGAAGCCAATACAGACGTATGGACGACGACAAGTGGAATCACCAAAACCCAAACCAACTGCAACAATCAAGCCAACTATGAACGACGAGGAAGCTGGTAGTGCTAAACTACGTCAGGCTCTGCAGCAGGTATTTACCTTCAATTTATTATATTCGTAATTTCTGTTTCAAATATTCATTAATGGACTATTGATTTTAATTATTTTCTTCTCTTCACACAGAAACCTGAGCAAGAAAAAACGTACGTAGCGGACAACGTGGTCCACCTGGTTCCTGTGGAGAACATGGATGGTTCAGTGACGTACATGATTGTTCAGTTGGATGACGCTGGCGCTTTGAGAATCGATAGTACTGAAGGCAAATGAATAACTAGCTGCACTCTGATTACACATAAAAACAACAGAATATATTAATTGTGGTTGCTAATATTTTTCTTCGCAGGCCCAATGATGACTCAAACTATGCCCGATGCTATTTTTATAGATAAACCTACGGATGGCCAAAAAATTCTACAAGCTCTCACTCAGCCCGTCGCTAGTAATCCTCCAGCCAATACCTCTGCAGTTGTCACTCAGCCACAAGTGATGTATCGACAAGCCCCGACTCAAACTGTATCTCAAACTGTGGCTCATCCGTCGTCTCAGCCTGTAAGACATTGTCATTTGTTGCTATTAATTTAGATTCAATTTTATTTTTGTAAGGAAACTAAAAACGATTGACGAATATTTTCAGGTGGCAATTGCTCCGGCTCCGGCTCCAGCTCCAGCTCAACCTCAACCCATTGCACCTGGTCCTGCTCAAACTGTTCCTGTCCAAGCTGCTCCACCCCAGACGGTCCAGCCTTTGTCCACTCAGCAAATCTACCTTCAGAGAAATGGGGATGGCAGTCAGGTTCAAGTTGCCCCCACTGAAACATTGGAGACAACAAACGCTTCAGGAGAACCAATTCAAGTTCAACTCCAAGTTACGGGAGATGGGACTCAACAGATGATGACACTTGAGGAGGTGCTCAATCAAGGTCAAATTCAGTATGAGCCTCAACCGGGTACGGAGTACCTTGCCTATGAAGACGCTATGCAGCAAGTACAGGTTGGTTGGTGTGAAGTGAAGATGGGCACGATTGATAATTTACCGTTGACACATTATTCGAATTTTACTCTTATTTTACTCCAGATGGGTGACGGGACGATGATTGACCTCTCTCAGTTTGCTGGTGGTGGCGAACATCAAATTCTATTTCTACAAGAAGATGGGACTCTCATTGATCCAGCTGCAATGGGAATTGACATTTCTCAATTCATGCAGGTCCAACAACCAACTGAACCCAATTAATTAAACTGTTCTCGGTTACTCTATTTTCAAACTTTAATTGCTTTGCTAGGGATTAGTTGTAGCGTAACTTAAATATAGTTTTTGGAGACGTACATTATGTGGTACGAAATACAAGCATGGATACCAAACCAACTACAGAAATCACTATTTAATATAACTCACTTGCTTGGAAAATGTTTTCTATATTATAGTGTAAGCAATTCTGTTTCTGTTAATAAAACTCAAAGTTTTAGTATGAATTTGATTGTTCTATTTCCTTTACAAGGATTGCGTATTGCTCCAAGGACGACGATTTTATTTAATACTATTTTGATTTTGGTGTATCAGGTGAGGAATATCGAAAGATTTTAATTGGAATGGTAATAAAACGCTAGATACGTCCTTCGCATTTCGCATCTTACATTGGACCTTCAATGTACAGCACGTCATCACGTCGGGTAACACTTAATTCCGAAATTCTTGTCGGAGAATCAATTTGAATGGAGATCCACTTGGTTGACCCATCCGCGTAGCTCAAAATAACGTTCAGCTTGTTCTGTGTCTCCTCTTTTGTCGTATTCAAGGAAGTAGGCTTTCCAATGAACATTTTGATATGTCCCGTAGTTCCAGCCATCGAAGTTGTAACGGACAAACCGTCGCTTTGAACCGACCATGTTCGCCCATTTGAAGACAGAATGCTGGAGCTCATGCCACCAGATGTACTGGAACTGGAAGAAGAGGATGAATAGGAAGATGACCCGAAGTCACCGCCTTGCGGTCTGGAAATAAAACAAACTTAGTCACCAGAAGTACTTCGAAAAATTATTGTACCAAACAGCTGGCAGGCACGACGCTAAATACCGCGATGTGCGCTTTTTTGATAGGTTAGGCAACAAGAGTGTATGGCGCAAGCGCGTGTAGCCATGAACAACATAGGTTCAGATCATTGGAACAGATTTCGGGAAACGCTTGTAACCATGGTTACCATCGATTCGGATCATTCGAACAGGTTTCAGTGGTTGTATTTTTAAAAAGAAAGTTGTTGACCGAACAGGGCATGGGACGAATTGGCTGTTGCTAGGCCCAGATGTTAGCGGTTTTAGTTGCTGTTTTCAAAAACTCGCTAAAACCTTGAATCGGTTTTAAAAAGTTGAAAAAAAATCTTTACCAGCCCATGAAAGCATCTTATTTACATATTTCAATTATACCTTTGTTAGTTTTTGCACAGTATTAAGCTAGGTTTATGTTTACTTGAAGTTAATAATGACTTACGGATTTGGATAAAGTGGCATTTGATTTTGGATGATGTTAGCTTGAAGTCTTTTCATGAAGCAGTCCTGCCAGGCTGGTGTGAAGAAAAGCTCAGCGCATTCGTCCTGTCCAACGGCGTTACTAATTAGGCACAGGAAATTCAAGGCTAACAGAAATCGAAAATTATACAAGGAATACATGTTAGATAGATGATTGATCTTGGCACTACAGAAGACTGTTCAAGCAGGAGATGCTTAATATAGACTAGGAGTTATGGTAATGTGTTTCTGATTAACAAGCTCCACTAGATTCGTCGTAATAGGTCGTAATGCGTGATAGCGACAAATTGATGAGTAAGCAGGTGCTTAGCTTGCGTTTAGTGGGGAAACTATAATTAAGGTTCTAGTGAACAGCGATTAGGTTCGTGTCCTCGCCTAACGAGCTCTGAGTAATTGCTGCACTGTCGCCTTATGTTTAACGCCTATTTTCATAATTACGTTTTGGCTCAACGTGTGCACTTTATTGAGACGGGGCAAATGATGTCATTATTTTAGTTTATATTTTGACATAAAACTGGAACACAGGATGAGACCAATGTTTTTGATGAATCTAAAAACTATATTATGCGAATTAAAATTATCCGAATCAACGCGCACGACGGTGCGAACGACATTCCGGTTTCATAACTCGCGCTTAACGTTTCAGCTTGCATTGTAATACGAGTGGTGCGCATGCTTCCGCAAATCAGGCTAACCAATTTCCCACAAATTTTCGCACACCCTGTATATTTCGAAAATGAAAATTACGACTGTTGAGTTAATGTCGTTCGATTAATTGCATTAATCGGATAATTCCCATTCGAATAAGCACTTGATTTTATTGATCTTGACTCACAAACATTAAAATGTTATACCTATTGTTCGGAAAATTTAAAGCTTTGAACTAGGTGATTACCTCCTGCTCCTGTAATGCAAGTATTTTTATAGCTTAAACTTAACTCACTTACATTTTCAATTTTCACCCACACGTTAGTAGAAAGGAATTCCCGTTGACTCATCAGTATGCTTGAAGGATGACTAATGTTGTAAACTCAACTAAAGTCACGTAAAACTTCTATGTATTTTCTAAATACTTTTTGGAATTGTTATGAGTTTTATCTGTGAAATGAAAACACGCGAACTCACAGTTTTAAATAGCTTATGGTTTAGGGAATCTCTAAGACTTTACCAAATTTGGCAATCCCGCATTATTTTAATAAATACAAAAATATCATTTGAGATAAGAGATGCTTTTTATTTAAGTTCTTGCCTTGCTTGGTTATGAAATTATGTGATACTTGATTATTGATTATACATTTATTTGCAAATGTCATCATCATCTTTCATCTTCAACCGACAGAACTTTTCATTCTAATGCAAATATTGGGACAAACTTTTAACTAGACACTTGACTCCCGAGTTTAATATTATGAATGGAGATAATTCAAAAAAATCTTCGGTTTGCTTGAACACCTTAAAATAGTTAAATTATGAAATTCCGTGTAATTTTTGATTCCGAAGCATTTTTGTTGTACTAAAACGGGAAGCTCTATTCTACATTCTATGTACATAAGGGAATCACACGGCATTGCTGTCTACACGCGGTCACTTCTAATTCTAACTACATAGCAAGAATTTCTCAAAATGCGGTGTTTTGCTCGACTTGAATTTCTTTCAATAAATAAGCGTACCGCCTGCGTATTGACCTGTATTTCAAGTTTTATTGAATAATCCCCACTAAAATAGTAAATAGCGAATCGCTGAAATAAAATTCTCGATGATACTTGAATTTTGAATTAAAAGTTTGCAAAATTGGAGTTTGTTTGCCAAATCAAATCCAAGCCTAAATAGCCAGGACACCAATTCATTGCGAATTTGTTTACATCAGCGCGGCTTTTCAAATATTTTGATTTCTTTTTGTTACGGGATTACACGCCCCCGTTGTTCATCCACGGCTTTTTCGTTTGTAGAAGTTTGCAATGAAGCTACCGGCAGGCGTGTGCTGTGTGTATCGCCCGACACCAAAAGTGTGTGATGTGTATTTTGGTAAATACATTGGAATAGCCTATTCTTTATGACAGCAAAAAATAGGCGAATGTCGACGTGTCAGATTAGTTTATAACACGTATGGAAGTGAGATTCGTTCACAATTTGTTTTGCTAAAATTCCAAATTAAAGGTAATTGAAGTCCCAATAAACCAGGAGTCAACATTTGTGCGAGTAATAGATAACTACCACGACTGTTCAGTGTTACCTGGTAAGTCAAAGGTCAGAATCAAATGTCAGAAGTCAGAACTGAAAACTGAAGCTGGAAGTCCAAACTCGCGCAATAAATTGCAAATTTGATGATGACTGGCAGAAGCTGCAGTTTTTGCTGATTCTTAGCGCATGATCTACAATCTATATGAACCTTTCATTTGTCATGCGCCAAGCGCATGCAAATCAGAAAATATAGCGATGACAGATGTGCGATGCGCCAAACGAGAAATTTATATCAATATCAAATGTTAAAATTGTAGATCAATTAGGTGATAGGTCATAGGTTGTAGGTACTTGCATAAAAATTCTGCAATTTTTATTTATCGAATTGGTGCACAGTTGTTTCTAATTTTCATTTGTTTTGTTTCAGGATCCGGATCGAGTTTTTGGCAGTGTACAATAGACTCTGTCATCCATCAGTGTGAAGTGAAGGTCAACTCAAAAGGAACCCGGTCAAAATGGTGCTCTTCACAATGATTACCAGATTGAGGGACTACATGCCTTTAGCTGCATCCATGCAAAATGATGAAGAGGTAGCATAAACTTGAAATCTGATGTAAATCATGACAGGCCAGACCAGACAATACAAATTCATGTTAATTGTTAATTGAATCTTATGAATTTTGGCTGACAGTACGAGAGAAGTTTGATGGAATATCAGCAACAGGCTAAACTTCTTTTCCGTAAACTAACACTCCAAAGTCCACCGAGGTGCTCCGTCGAATCGGGTCAATATCTATTTCAGTGAGTTAATTTTAATTTCTAATTGCTATTCTTCAGGTTAATCAATATTTTGATTTCATGTTTAATACCTGTTGTATATTTTGACAGTTATTTGATTGAGAGCGAAGTTGTGTACCTGATTCTGTGTGACAAGAATTTTTCTAAGCGACTAGCTTTCACATATTTAGAAGATTTGGCCCAGGAGTTTATGTCCCAGTATGCTAAGAAGCTTCATACTGTTACCCGACCTTACTGTTTCATTGAATTCGGTAGGACTGTAATTTCTTTGTTTAATCGTGTTTTTCACAGGTTTCAATTTATTGAATTGGTTTACCCATACAGATACCTACATTCAGAAGGCGAGGAAGAACGTATTAGATTCTCGAAGTCGACGAAACCTGTCTGCCCTGAACACCGAACTCCAAGACGTTCAACGTATAATGGTTCAGAACATTGATGATGTAATTAATCGTGGAGCTGTTCTCTCGGAAATGGAAATGAAATCCCATAACTTGTCCCAAGCATCCCATAAGTACAAACAGGATGCGGCCTATCTGAACTTTCAATCAATGTATGCCAAGGCTGCAGCCGGATTCGTGGTAGTCTTCGTATTCATTTTATACTTCTTCATTCTGTAATATTCGTCATCTTCAATCAAGTTTCTGTGAACATGTAGATAGATCCATCGGTACGAACTATGA
>JAQFYU010002255.1:0-12337 GCA_034694905.1 Ceratophysella granulata
CTATATATTCATATCAGATACATGAATTAATTACGAAAGCGAAAATACACAACAACGACCATTCAATAATGAATCAATGGTAAAAACTTACAGTTCCGAGAAAACTGTACGTGATTGCAAAGAATCGGTCGCCACGAATGGCTATATTATTGTTTTCCGCCTCCAAATATTTGAATATATGGGAAATAGTACCACTCCGTCTTGAAAGTAGCCAAGTTTTGAAATAGCTTGCCTAAATAAAATATTAGACAAATTGACAACTTGGATTATAAATTGAAAATTGGACCGTAATTGGTAAATGTTACCTGATTGTGTGCTTCGGCCGATAGAACCACTGTTGACCCACAGAATGTGAAAAGAAATAACGTGTTGTATAGCTGAATTTTCCAGTTCTCAGATTCAATCAAGCTTATGATTTTAACCGAAAACAGAGAAACGAAGGATGTAAAAACGACGACGCACATGGGACCAATAAAATTGTTCAAAGCAAGAAATATCTTCTTCAGTTCAGCATACGCTGCAAAAATCTGTAGGTAATTAAGATTTTGTACATTCCAATCCTATTATTTTGTTAATATTTGTAAAAAGTAGTCGTTGTCGTTAGCGAACCATTTGTTCGTTATTATCGAATTCCTGCATTAACCGATGGAATTTTCTACAGAGCTTCAAAGCGACATATGCAGTAAGTGCAGTTAGCGCTGTAACATAGTCCAGCACAACCCATTTCTGGTAACGAAGAAGTAGAGACACAGCGGTTACTATATTCCATGACAATGCAGCCTCTTCATCTTCTGAATCAAGTTTAAATGGAGTTGTAGAAAATCCAAACTCATATCTGACAAGGTTGAAATATTCTCGAAACCCTGCGTCCATATCCATAACAGAAAGGTCGTATTTGAAGAAGGCAGAAACAAAACCAAATGTGCTGCCCAAAACGACCAAACAACCAAATCTCATCGAGTTCAGGCATACCTGGATTACAGAGTCACGTTTCATATTATGAGTAAACAAAACGAAAGGTTTAAACAAACCGTAGTTTATCATAAAATCTTGCGGTTTACCTTTTTTGAGGCTTGCATTGGATGACAGCTATTGAGTAAAGCTAGAACGTATTTTCGACGAAACCAAACCAATGAATAGAAACTGATAGAATAGAAGACAGCAATCGAACGCTCAATAACTTTTGCCAAAGCAATTGGATCCTTCCCAATCTGATTCGATATTTTCCCACGTACTTCCAGTATCCCATTGATACAGACCAAGGGATGCAAGATTGCACAAAGTCCCTAAATAAATTCAGTTCAGTTGCCTCTCGGCTACAAAATATAAACACAAATAAAATATTTTCTTACAGATTGAAACGTATTTTGGGTCAGGTAGTAAACTTTCCCATCTTGCTTAATTTGAAAAGGAACAATCAGAAGATAATAGCAAAAATTTAGGAAGCCTCGAAAGTAGGAAGCAACTGGAATATTGAGAATTTGCAAGTATTCCTCCTTGGCATTCTGAGAATCTTCTTGAACCATTGTAATTGGAAAATGAGATAGCGAAGCGGAAATGAACTTTTGATTCGAGGATTTCATGCCCTTGAAGTTCTTTTTTAACTTTCTCAATTTGTGTGTCGTGAAGGATGCAATATTACTTGAGAATGGATTCGATTTCATGACAAGATTGGATGAGACAAAAATTCTATTCTATTTGGAATTTAAGGTAGAGTAGGGTACAGAGTTCGATTTTCCTTAACTTTAACTTCCATCAACCTAACGGAACACAATGCTCTTCATTTCAATTGAATTCCGTTTGTCAACATCACTTGAGCGTCCAACAATTTATTAATTTCTACACTTTAAGATTATTAAAAGCAAACAGCAATACATATTGATTTTCATCCCTAGCTAGAGAGCAATATCGCATAAATGCAATTTGATAAACTCATAGCTCATCTAATGATACAATGGACAAAGTAAAGTAATACATTTAAATAATAAATTCACACCCACTATTTGCCAGCTACGGCTTTGACCGAGCAATTTTTGACGGCATTTTCTGCTCATTTTATAGGCTGAACTCTGCCGAAATATTAATTTGTAAAACTAAAACACCTAACAACAATAATCATGTTAATTTATTTGATTCAACTATTGAACATACAACAGAAGCTTATTTCAATTAGAGTCAAATTCAAAAATTCAAATACATAAACTACGTAACAAGTAGCATATATTCTTCATATTCAAACATTTTTCATATTCAAATTCCATCTCCGTCTTCAGTGGATCACAGATCACAGTTCAATTGGTCGCTTTATGAAAAAAAAGTACTAGATAAAATGATTTTTGAAGACGGGTAAAATTGCTATTCTGGAGTAAAAGCAATAGTGAGGTAAACCATGAAGCGAAAGAGCAACCGTTTACTCAAAGTGGGAAAAAGAATTAGCCCAGACTTTCGAACGTGGGACGTCCTTCGCTAGGAATTGTACGATAATGAAGGAATAAGTGAGAACCATGCTCAGAGTCTGAAATTAAAAAATATATATTTTTGATATTGGCATGGTCTGAATCTGAATGCAAAATTTATTTGATATACCCAATGCAATACACACACATAACGCACCGTTCCCAAGAAACCATACGTGATTGTGAAGAATCGGTCTCCGCGAATAGCAAGTGCGCTACAATTGATGCCAGCTTCAAGGTAATCCAATGTCGTAGTTTTAGCACGCCGACCCAGTAGCCATGTCTTGTAGTAACTTGCCTAATACAAAAAGTTGCAAATTATGAGTTTAACACGACATAATAAAATCATTAAAAATTAACCAACTTTGTAGTTTGCTTCGGCTGCCATGAACAGCATGGACGTGGTGAGGGAACAATAGTAGACGGATGTAAACAAGGCAACGAAACTGCCTGGACCAGATAACAGCAATACTTGCATCGCACATGACACAACTATCGAACAGAATGTGCACACGCACAGTGGACCAGCAAAACTGCTCAGTATATGAAGAACTTCCTTCATTTCCGAATATGCTTCAATTATCTGAGAAATATATTAACTAATGTTATTATCTGATAAAGAAATTAACTAATGTGATTGCAATAATTCAATTCAGATTTAGTTAAAAGCGCAGCGTGCATCGCAATTAATTACCAATGATTCGTCATGTCCAAAATTTCTCATCAGGCCATGGAAACGCTGGCAAAGATTTAAACCCACGAACGAAGTCAGAGCCGTTATTGACGCGTTGACATCCAGTAGCAGCCACTTCTGGGTTCTCAGTAGCAGCACAAGTGCTGTAGCAAGTTTCCATGACAGATTATGAGATTCGAAGGAAATTGCATGCCGTGTTTGTTCCAATCCCATTTCAAAACGTAAACAGTGTGTCAAATCATTAAACATCAGCTCTAATGAAGCGATAGAAAATTCATAATGGAGCATGCCAGCTACAAACCCAGTAAGGCTTGATATCACCACATACCAGAAAAACAAAGACACCTTCATTTTCACCTGAAAGATGTAAATAATGCTTATGTACATAGGTATCATATTTTATATATATTAAATACTATTGAAAGTATGCGTTGGTCATGGTCAGATTACAACCAGCGAGTATCGATAGCTTAACAATGATGGTACTAACCGCATTATTTTGACTTTGTTCAGAATTTTGAAATAGGAGAAGCACGCGTTTCTGTCTAAACCAAACCATGTAGTATAAGACGATGCAACATGCCAATGATACTGTTCTTTCTCCAACTTCGACGAATACCATAGGGTCATTTCTGATTTCATCCACGAATTTACCCCGAATTTCCAGGATCCCGTTAAAACAAATTAACGGATGCATCAGTGCACAAATACCCTGTGAAATTGTCAGGCTGAAATTAACTTTAATAGTTCCAGAACTCAATACAAAATCAAATGTCGAAAATCCAACCACTGTTATTGCGAAATCGGTGACAATTTTTAAAAATGAGCTTTGTGGTCAGCATCAACTTTATAACCAACCCTTCAAAATCTTCTAATATAATAATACACTATCTTACCCTCTGGAGCAGATTGTATGAAGCATAATAAGCTTTCCCGTTGTGCTCAATCTTGAAAGGTATTATCAGAAAATAGTAGCAAAGATTAATAAATGGCTGAAAATACGAAGAAAGTTCTACTTTCATAACTGGAAAACGATTATTGTGAATTTGAATACTAATTGCTGATTGAGACGCATCAATCCAAATAGCTTTTGCTTCGCGAATCAGTCCCATTATTGTAGCCAGAGCAAATGATCGTGTAATGGCTGATTAATCTATGACATGAGGCACCTATTTCAATCGTACGCGAGAAAGACGTGTACATAGAAGATGTACGCCGGACGTAAGGTGTTCAAAGTCCATATTAATGGCCGCTTTTATTAGCTAAATTGATGTTTGCAAAATACATAGTACGAAAGTAGCAAAGGAAAACGACCTTTGATTGAAAACTTACTCGATTTGGTGAGCTGGTGAGCCCATGCAAAAAAGAAGGAATTGTATTTCAGCAATATATGTTATGCTTGCTATTTGCTCATGCTCTTCATTTAATCTCATCGATAATATTGTATCCGTCACGAAACAGCCAATTTATTTCCGATTGTACATTAAGAATATTAAGCAAACATAAACAAGTATTCCTTTTTCAGGAGGAAGAGAAAAATTCACAATTTTCGACAAGAATTAAGCACAAAGCCAGGGTAAATACATTTTGAAACGACTTCGCATTAATGTCCCCCCAGAGTGATATTTAATCAAAAGATAAAACCAATTTTGTTATTTTTCCAGATGTTTTTCAAAAATTTGAAAAAATTTTTATACCAGATTTTTTATCAGGCCTAGAATTAGAGGTATTTGTCATAAAACTACTACCATACGCCAGATATGCACACAGCACACAGTATTTCTTAAGAAACTCGTATTAGTACATATTTCAAATTACTCCACCAGACACATCTCAAATCCTGGTAGCTTTAATTATTTAATTTTTACAATAATAGAATTAATTCTCCATCCAAAAATTGTAGAAACCTCGTTGTCGGTTGAGAAATGGGATAGCATCACCTAAACAGTGCCGTAACAGTGGCATGATACAACGCGCATGTGCAAAAGTATGTTGCAGATCAGGTCCATGTTTTATCAAGCCGATCATACGGACCTGTGTAGGTGATGTTATCCCATTTCTCAACCGACAACGAGGTGTCTACTATTTTTGGATGGAGAGTATTGTATACACGTTCACGAAGTTAGATATCGGGATGAATAGTTAAATTCCGACTGGTACAGTATAATAGTGTTAGCCCAAAACGAATAGAGAGGGAAGTTAGTTTAGCCTAAGAACATGGAGTGTCCTTAGTTCTTAGCCAGGAATTGGATCACGATAAAGGAATATGTGATGACCATGCTCAGAGTCTGAAATTAAATCAAAATTAGTATGCCGTAAGTTCAAATCTTCACTTTCAAGGTTCAAATATTGAGTGCATAATTAATAAATGTAACAGAGCTCACCGTTCCCAAGAAACTATATGTAATTGTGAAGAATCGGTCTCCTCGTATGGCTAGCGCGGAACAATTGATGTCGGCTTCAAGATAGTCCAATGTAGTTGCGGTTTTGGCTCGTCGAGCCAATATCCATGTTTTATAGTAACTGGCCTAAAAATCCACAAAATTTTATATTACGTTAGGTTGCTAGACTATTTATTACAGTATTCGTCATCTTGTGCAAAACCTACTTTGTAGTTTGCTTCAGCCGCCATGAAGAGCATTGACGTGGAAAGCGAACAGTAGAACGCAGAAGTGAACAAGACAAACAAGGTGTTGTCAGTACCCGATAGAAGCAGTACTTGCATCGAACATGTCACAATTATAGCACAGAATACACAGACGCAGAGTTGACCAGCAAAACTACTAAGGATGTGTAGAACTTCCTTCGTTTCAGAATATGCCTCAAATACCTGGGAAAACAATCAACTAAAAAATTGTACTTCTACTTTTATTACCGATAATTCAAAGTAGGAGTCATCATATAAATTAATACCAAGGTTTCATCGTTTTTAAATTTTCGCATCAATGCATAGAAGCTTCGGCAGAGCTTTAAGCCCACGAAGGACGTCATCACTGTCAGAGCTGCCATTACGTCCATTAAAACAAACTTCTGGGTTCGAAGCAGTAGTACAAATGCGGCAGCAATTTTCCATAGGAAAGTATACGATTCGTCGTCTGAACGATGAGGTGTATTTTCCAAACCAATTTCAAAACGTATAAGATGTGTAAAATTTCTAAACACTTCCGGCAATGACTCCATAGTGAAATCATAACGGAGCATTCCCGCTGTAAATCCAATTAGACTTGATCCTACTACGTAACAGCAAAACAATGTCACCTTGAATTTCACATGCAAGAAACGCATTTATAAATTTAAAAAAAATAAAACTGTTTGATCAAGTGTTAGCCATTATTGGGCTGAAAATTTACAAAGTACTAAAGGTTGTTACAAAAGGGGTAACCGAATTATGGAGCATCCTTTACATATTGTATATTGGTTGAAAAAGAATTGAAGTGGCTACGCAGCATCGTCTTTCGAAATGGGAGCAATCGTATCAACTATGTAACATAATATAGTAGCCATATCGTATAACCCACCCCATTGAAGAAGGTTTGACTGGGTTCAGAATCTCGGAATAGGGCAAGCACGCGTTTCTGCTTAAACCAGACCATGTAATAGAATATTAGACAACAAGCCACAGAAATCGTTCTTTCTCCGACTTCCACGAATACCATTGGGTCCTTCCTAATGTTGTCTACGAACTTCCCACGAATTTCCAAGATCCCATTGAAACAAATCAACGGATGCATCAGAGCGCAAATACCCTGTAGATAGTTTCAAATATTAATTAGAACTAAGTTGTGGGTTGTGGGTCTAAAAAAATGCAACGGGTCAAACCAGACGGTGCTTGGCAGGCATTCACAAGCAAAGGGAATGTAAAACTATCGTAGTTTTCGCGAAGGTACATAAGTGCATTGAGTCCAGATTTTTTGGATATTGTACATCTTACCCGTTGAAAAGGATTGTTTGAAGCATGATAAGCTTTTCCATTGTGCTCAATTTTGAACGGTATCATCAGAAGATAGTAACAACAACTAAGAAGAGGTTGAAAATATGAAGCAACCGGTATGTTAATTATAGAATAGCTTTTATTGTGAATAGCGAATTTAATTGTATGGAGCGACTCAACCGAAATAACATTTGCCTCTTTAATCAGTCCCATTTGAGAAATAAATGGTGAATGCTAAGCTAAGAGGCATAACTGGTGACCAAAGGCATCACTATGATTTGAAACTGTCAAAATTCATAATTGTGTGTAGTAAATAATGCTTGTGACAATTTATTAGTTCAATTGTGCTAATGTACATTTTTGCTAGTTGCAAAGTCGTTAAATAAACAGTATACGTAAAACGCTATTTTACAGGTTGCATCGACACTCGTTTTACAACTTACAATGGAAAATACAAGAATGTCGATGTTGTAACCCAATTTCAATCAAGTACTTTTTAGAAATAAGCCAATTACTACAAATTCACCTAAAAAGCATTTGGACTAATTCGAATAAATGATGCACGTTGGTAGAATCAATTTCATTTGGATGAAGTGCTTTCATTTTCGACAGGTACACGAATTTCAAACATGGACAACACATTCATTCGATGTTCTAATAATATTCATAACTTAGCCCACCCTGCCTTACATCCACAGGTGCCACTTCAGACTCTTCTAGACTAGTGGCTGCCAACTAGGCAGCCAGTAAACACAAGATTGCCTGATGTAGATGGATTCATTAAAATTACGAATTTAAAATTGAAGCATGCTATCTGTACAATCGAGAGCTAGTATTCGTAAGAGTAACTACCACGTATTTAAGGCTGTATTTAATAATAGAACGTCAATACTGAACAAAACGCAATTGAAATGTTGAATGCAATCGATGATACATACAAATTTAAGCTCAAATTAAGCATCAAATAATTCGGTAAAAATTCTAGCATACGAATCTTCTATTAATTATTGATTTACGATGATGCTGCAGGAGGAGGATTCGATCTGAACTGAATCATGATGATTGAGTAGGTGAGTATAATGCTAAATGCCTTTAAAGAGAAAAACATTCAACAGGTTAAAGTGTAGTTAGCATCATTTGAAATATTTGTTAAAAGACTTACTGTTCCAAGGAACCGGTATGTTATTGTAAAGAAGCGATTTCCATGAAGAGCTAAAGTAACATTTGCATTTTCTGCCTCGATGTATTCAGAGAGCCTGACGCTGTTCTTTCGTCGCTTGTGGAGCCAAGTTTTGAAGTAACTCGCCTGTCATAAAGCAGAAGGCCTGATCAGATTAGATGTGTTTAATATAAATTTAGAGGTTGTTCACCTTGTGATGCGCCTCGGAACCCAGAATAAAGGTGGCTGAGGTAAGTGTGAAATAGAAGAGCATGACGATTGGTGCGCTAATTGTTTCTGAATCAAAAACGTCTACAGCACGAACCGAGCAGAAGGAAATCATGGAACAGAATACGACAACACACATGGGTCCAATCAATTCATTAATTTTTTGAAGCAGATCCTTCACTTCAGTCAACGCGTCGAATATCTGTTAAGCGTCAAGTAGAGCAAATCTTTCATATTAATTAAATATATATTCGTATATTTTTGCTATTATTCATAAAGTTTTGAATTTAGTCTTAAATCGTACCATTCCCTCGTTTTCTTCGAATTCATGCATCAGGATATGGAAATTTTTACACTGCTTGAGTGCAATAAAAGAATTGATCAGGGTAAGGGATCCAATAACTTCAACTAAAACCCATTTCTGAAATCTGAGAATGACTGAAATGACTGTGATTGATAGCCAGGTTGTTGTAATTTCATTGGTATGGATGTCATTGGAAGAAGAAAATCCAAGCTCAAATCGCACCAGTTTGGCGTATGTGTGTAAGCTTTCGTACCAAAGAACTTGATTCTTTTCGTATTTGAAGAAGCTGGACACTGCTAATGAAAATATGCTTAAGGAAATTACGTAACAAACAAGCCCCAGAACGCCGAAATTGATCTGTAAATATAGAATCGTTATTGAACTTCTGAGTATCGCAAGAATCTATTGTAAGACTTATTCAGACCTATACAGGTTATTTAAATATAATATATAGGGTGATTCCTATATTTGTCCGTTTTTCAGAAATACGACAGACGACGGTACTTGAAACCCTGAGACTGAGCAACTGGTTTTTTAAACAGTAAAACAAAATTTTAAGATACGAGTAAAATCGTTTTAGAAATGTATCGAGAATATTTCAAAAATTAGCATCACATTGCCATGTAGGAATATTTTTGTCATACTATTCCTCCATGCCAACATATTATGTGGAATCAGCTTCTAAAATGTACACGGGGTGCTCGTGCTCAGTTGTTCGACATACAGACTCTTTCAAAAGTTGGGACAATTATCGTTTCCACCCTGTATACAGTATTATTCCACCTTTCTTGAATTTCGTTTAGGATCACAGTTTGTCACGAGGGCAACAAACTTTGACTGGTTGAACCAAACCGTGGAATAGTATGTCAAACAGTAGATGAGTGTTATGCATCTGTCAGCCACTTGACCAAAAATGAGCGGATCTCTCCCAACTCTATCCGCAAGTCTTCCACGCATTTCGAATACTCCGTTTATGCATATTAAGGGATGCATTAGCCCGCACAGAACCTATATAATTTATAGATACTAATTATACTAGCGATAGACTCCGAATCCGAATCATCGTGAGCAATCATAAACATATATTTAAATCATATATGACATATATACCTTTTGAAAATTATTGACGTATACGTAGAATTTCTTTCCATCTTGATTGAATTTGAATGGGACCATTAGCAGATAGTAACCAACATTTATCCATGGCACGAGATACGAAGCGGTGTGAATATTTAATGAAGAAGTGTGTTTTAAATATACGTTGCTACTTTGCTTATCAAAATCTTTGGAAGGACCCGATTGGATTTGCAGGGCAGGTTTCACGAAGGACACAGCCGTCAGGAACATTCCGATTCAGATCTGACATAGGTCGTCCCTGCGTCAATTACTACGCTAAAAGTGGACGAAAAATATTAAACTTCACGCAGGTGAACGTTTGATGTAATGAAATTCGTTATCAGTTATCAGTCATTTTTGTCGAAACCACTTTTGAAATTAAGTTTTGCTAATATTCAATATTGTCCATCCAAAAAAGATTATCATCCTAAATTGTCAACTCCATCCGTTTACGTACATCAATGGAAGGAGACACGGCATACAGATTACAATAGGCAGCCACAACCATGTCAGTCATCTATATTTGTATTTAGCCTTGAAGACATTCCTTACACAACAGTATATTCAAGGCGTGGGGATAGCAATTGAAAATACTTCGTATGCAAATTTTTAGAACATTGGTTTTGCTTTTTATTTTGGACTACAAATATTTACGAATACATTTTACAGTTGTACAGAATGGATAAACAGAGTTATATTTGAATACATATATAAATAGAGGTACATACATTTGGAAGACATTGGAAGATATTACTTAGAATTGGAAGACTGATTTTCAATTGATCTAATTGTACATATTATATTTTATGGTATATTCTAATTGATACAGAACAGATTAAAAAGTTTAAAAATAAGCAGATTGAGCTTATTCCAGTGTATTTTATTTATATTGGCACATGTTCCCTACATTTCTTTAGCACACATTTCCTGGAATAAATACTCAGATTTCAACTAGAAATATCAATGAAATCTTTCAATTTCAATAGAAATAAAATCATATTTTGATTTATTCTTTCGTAAACTTGAAATAAGTTTGCTGTTTTCATCAATTATTTTGCAAAAAATAAGTAGAACGAAAGACAACTACGAAAGCAGTGGAAACAATCAGGTAGATCGACACAATTGCCGTATTTCCTTTACAAACAAAGACCTTCGTTAACTTTCCTCATAATAAAGTTCATGAGGCTGTTCGGATCAATTGCTTCTTTCTCAAATATTTTCTTAAATTCCGCTGACATATTTTCTTCTGAACATGTTTCACCAGTTCGCTTCACCACACATTTTGCTTTGGCTGTACATTGGTAATTCACCTTTGGAACATCCGATAATCGTTTTTTTCTATTCAGCATGTTGTCCGAAGCACAGATGGATCCTCCGACTATGGCACAGGTGTCCTCTTCTCGAATAAGCTTCATATTTATACCTGTAGCATTTCCAGAAGTACAGCCACAGGTTCCAGTTGGGATGCACTGAAGCAGTTGATACATATTGCAGAATTGACCAGGCAGATTGCTCAATTCAAAGGTTAGTGAGAACATTTCTTTGTTAAATCGTTCCTGGTCAATATTGATCATGTTGGTAGATGAAAGTTCGCTGAGGATCCGTTTTCCTAGATCTTGCCGACGGGTTTCCGTTGCAAATGAACAGGGACTGCCATAGATGAGGGTATTCTGTTTGAAGATTCGTTCGTTCTCTCGTTTAAAGTCCAGATCAGTTTGAGTTTTAATTGGAATTGGACAAAGAATTAAATAATAAACACTCAATAACCAGACAAAGTGAATTCCTTCCATTTTTGACAGAAATTAAAAAGTGTAGTAGTTGATTTTGTTGGAGTCACTAATTCGTTGTGTCGCGGCGAATCTCTGATTGCGAATTCCGAGTTTGAAAGCATGCGATATATCATGTGCAAAACATATAGCTTTCTTGTTGCGAAGAGTGCGTCTGCATTGGTACTTCGTACACTGTTCAGCTTCAGCTTCCGTTTGAGTTCAGGAGAAAGTAGATGCGAACCGAAAATCAATTCTTTTGCTCTACGTAGATCTCGAGCGTGCATTCCGATCTGAATTTGAACCAGTAGTGCCATACTCAAAGGAAGGTAGGTACGTAGGCAAGAGAAAATAGTTCAAATAATGTTCTGAAATGTACACCAAAATATATCAATACAGATCACAATAACGAATGAAAATTTGCTGTTAAGACAGTATTTATGCAAAAATTCTCATTTTTCGATTTTTAAAGCACATGTTTTGCATAAAATCCAGTTAACTAAGACCAAACGTCACAAAAAAGGTTGAAAATCGTAAAGTTGAAATATGCCGGCAGAAAGTTTAGAAATTCCAAAACAAATCTATTTAAAAAACCTGCCTGACGCAAGCTTGCGACCAAAAGGATGTACGTAGAAGACGCACATGACGACGCACATGACGACGAACATGACGGGCTAGACGAC